>CAUYRH010049694.1:0-26462 GCA_963574655.1 Perodicticus potto | reverse complement strand
ATGAATGAACACAGTTCCTTCCGCCAGGGCAAGGCGAATGAATGTATTAATGAATGGACAGAGTCCATTCATGGAATTGAGGCCTAGGAAATTCACATGTAATTGACCTAGGCATCGGAAATGGAGGTTCCCTCTTTAGTCATAAGCGTAAACTGAAGGAGACACCAAGGTGCAGGTGTCTTCTCGGCAGTTGTCTGGCCTTTGTGGCTATTGGAGCCTCCGGTGGGGGGTTGGAGGTCCCCCTCCTTACCTATCATACAGCCTGCTGGTTCCTCAGCCGCGCTGCCATCGCACCGACACCGCCAAGGTGGAGGCGGCAGGTCCGCCAGCTCCGCTGAGCTGGTCGGGGCACCAAATGTCCTGCATCACTATCATCACTCAGCAGCAGGGACTTATTCTCATCTGTATCAGATGAAATAGATGTTGATGAACATCTAAGAGAACTTGAGACGATGGTGCAATATCTATGCCCCTGACATCACAACTATTTTGAGCCTTGTTCAGATTTTATTCTGCGAGTACAGAACCTGAGTACAAAAAAGGGCCAACCCGCTTTCCTAAGGACTTTTGAAGTTGCCACTGTGTACTCCATCAGAAACAACATGGGCCGTAAATTTCTGTTTCTTGCGGCAGACCTTTTGTCATGGCCGCAAGGGGAGGGAAAAGTATATCCAGTATATTATACATCCATAGATGCAACAAACTAACTTCAGATGTGGATACAGATCACAGATGATTTTACCAAGATCCTCTGCTTTCTCCGAATTAGCTCTTTGCTCAAAAGATGAAATCAAAAATGTCAGCTAGCGATTCTTGAGGCTTTTTCCCTCCAATCTCCCATCCAACAGAAAAGAAAATATCTCTTCCTTCAATTACTGAATAAATTTCCTTGTCATCTTGGATTGGACCGTCTTGATTAGGATGCCCATCTTTGAACGAATCCCCGTAGCTGAGAAGGGCAAATTCAGCCTTCTCACCCCGGAGTGTGGAAAGGAGTCAGCTTCCCCTAGAGTGAATAAGCAAAGAGACAAAGACAAATAGGAAACCAGACAAAGAATAATAGACACTGGGAGGCTAAAAACAGCAAACATCTACCATAAGGGCATAAATTAAGATTTCCATTTAACATTTATACATGAGACGTGGTTGAAAAATAACTCATTGCTTCCTGGATCTGGATAGCCATAATCAAGTTGTGTCCCTTGAGTACCAACAGTGTGTAACTTAATGGGCTACTGTTAATTGGTCACCAGTTAGGAGCCTGTGGCCTTCCCTTGCACCAGCATTTTTAAAAAGGTCCCACTGAAGTCATTTATATATTTTAGAGTAGTTAATATGCCCCAATGGGCCTGCAGCAAAAGATGCATTTTGAAATATCTAATGAGTAAATGGGGCATTTAGTAAGACACAGTCTAATTACTTTAGGTCTTTGTAAAATATTAATTTAAGGCAACTGCAGCATTAAGGAATAAGTTTGCCAAGCGGTGCTCGGCGACCACCATTAATATCAATAGAAGTCTTGCAGCTCACTTGCCGCCCATTGCTTTGGAAATGCACCCCTAAGGTATAGAATCAGCTACTGTGAATATTGTTTTCAATTAAAATTCCAGAAGGAAGTGTGGTGTTTCATTTTTATACACTGGTATATCACCTGCATTGATAGGGCTATGGTCTTGGGAGCCGGTGTCCTCAAACTCAGATTTGCATTTCATCCTGCAACATCACTGTTGTTGATCTTCTAGAACGAGTACTATTACAAATTCTAGAAGAAACACCTGTAGGAATAAATCCAAGTATCACCTCAGTTCCTCTTCTTCAGGAGAACATGATTCGCCTTGGAATTAAAATACTTTTCCAAACTGTTTACTTTGTAGATATGCCAGGCCAGAGTTGTTTGCATTCTCCTAAAGACGCCAGATGTCACCTCTAATACACCTTGACATGAACCCTGAATAAATCTGAATCGAAACTTACAAAGGAGTACCTCTAATGATCCTGAAGTGATCTTGTATAGGACTATCTCATCGAGGACAACTCCCCAGCTGTTGACTTGGCGCCAGGGGAAGGGAATATACTGGAGTATTTTAATGTAGTTCTAGAGTAATAATGCCTGAGTCAATTTAGCTTCTTACACATATTCAAGTGGTGAACTTGCCTGACATCACTTTTTTAGCCTCATCAATGAATTCTCCAAACGTAGGGATCAAAGCCTTCTGGGAAATAAGTAGTCACCCTTTGCTCTCTACTCTTCATGATCACAATCCTCACCTCTGGAGGGGAGGAGTGGCCACAGTGTCGCAGTGTGCCCTGAGTAGTGTTGGGATGGGAAGGGCTGTGGAAATGTAAAGATGAAATGTGCTCTGGTGGTTCTGGAGCAGAATCACTGATGTGGAGGTGACTGCGGAATAAGCAACTTCCTAAACCTTACAAAATGCAAAGTGGTTTTCCTGCTTGTGTTTGTGATTAAAAGTTTTAAGAAACAGCTGCCATTGCTTCTTGAGCATGAAAACACCTTGTATCACTTAAGGGAGCATGCCCCAAAGACGTATGCCACACACCTTCACGTCCAACTTCATCCAGTCCCTTCTTGTAGAGAGTGCCCCGTGTCTTTAGTTCCTGGATCTCTTTGCAAATTGCAACAGCTAATTTAATTTGGGGGTGGGCAGGCTAAGTCCCCATGCTCCCTTTCAACTCCAGCAAATATTTCATTGTTTGTAATGCCTCTTAATACGCTAAACAATATTTATGCCACACACTACAACATTTTATAACTTTCTTCTAATTGCCTTCGCAGTCTTTAAAACCAGAGCTTAGCACTTCGATAATAAGCGTATTAATTTGTCTAACGTTTAAGTTCTTACAAAGGAAGAGACAAGCATTAATTTTGTTTAGTTAAAACAAGCTTTGCTTTTGAACAGCAGGTGGTAATTGAAACAAAACAAGGACTCATTAGAGGAGCGTCTGGTGGCTCACGATACAAACAGAGCACACTAGAAAACCCAAACACAAGAGCCCTGAAATAAAGTGGTCATCATCTAATTAACAGAACATGTTTTAATTACCGAGTAAACCATGCAGCGCCGTGTGTCAATTTAACTGATGTGCTAAGTGCCAGTTTACAATATCAGAAACAGACAAATAATTGGAATCTAATTACATGCAGGTCTATTGCACACCAGCGCCTCCAGCCCATCTTAATAAACAAGTTTTTACATCAAACCATGAATAGCAAATACAGCCGTGCTGTTAATTGCTACATTGTGATATTGGGACTTTGCCAGCTCTGACTATTAAAATAAGCTCTTGTGTGGATTGCAGTTTCTCTGCTACGCTTTAATTAGAATCAAATGAGAGGCAGAGATCGGGCTGTATTACTGCAATTCAATATATGTAAATAAGATAACTGGCTAATCTTTTTATTTTATTTCTGAGCCTCCATGCAATAGGCGGTTTAGTTATGGTAATAGGTTATCACTTTGCAAATGAAGTAGACTTGCGCTGTGAGATGAATCAAGAAACATGTAATCTTTGCTAGAGAGTCTAAATATTCCCCATCATGGCACGTGGGATCCAGAGAACTTTTCTTGCCCAAGATATATAGAGCTATATTTTTAATGCCCATATTGGCCTAGTTTTTCAGCGATAGCTTTTGATGTTGTATTTCACTTGTCTAAATAAACGCGTGATCCATAACATGCTATTTACAATGCTCAGACAGATATTTCAAGATAAACTTTTTTAATGGAGAATCATTTGTTTGAGTACTTGAAAGGTTGCAGAGAGGGGCCACATAAATACTGTATAATGCAAATTTTAAATTAAGACCGAGGCACAGATACTGCTCATATTTCATGCCATATATAAATGTGCTGCTTGTCAGAGAACTAATCAGGGATTCAGAAATACTGAGTATGAAAATGAAATCTATGGTGGGGACACTGATAGGCCATTTTTCTGTATTTTCCAATAGGGAAGTAGATGGTATAGCTATTGTTGAAAAATTACCGAGTAATGATCTCCTGGGAAGATCTCCTTATGTTTCATTAGAATTGTAATTAGAAGTGGTCTTGACCTTGGGAAACCTGCTTCAGGAGCAAAAAACGGTCTTCTCTTTTGTTTAAGAAAAACCTCTAAGTTTCCTCTACTCGCGGGCCTGAGGCAGTGTTAACTGAACTCCATAGAAAGAACATAATAAAGCATTTTAAATGCTCTTCTCTGTTGCAATAAATGGAAATAAGCATATACAGAATGGGTTATCATCCGCTCAACTGCAGTCTGTCATTATAAATTAAAATTATCCAGAGACTTCTTTTCTGGGGGAGGGGAGCTGTTTTTGCCATTCCCTGGGTCAAGCCAGTCCTCAGAACTTTCTTCTAATGAAGATGGGGATGCTCTGTTGAGTATCTAGAAACTCCCAGGACTTTAAACACAACCCGAAGCCGTTTTCAGCTTCTGCCTTGAAGTGCAAAAGCCAAGCCACTCATTGGCTTGAGCTAAAGTCAGCCTAAAACAATTCTCCGCAAACTTGGCACAGATTCTTGGCTATTTAAATTTCCATCCCACCATTGTCGGAGGCTCATGCCTTTCACATGGTTGCCTGGTGGACGCGTTCCAACTCCCAGAAGGGAGCAAGTGCACCAGGCAAAGTACTGGAAGGGCCCGCATGTTTCCAACACCTCATCGGATACTGCCGTGCAGGGGTAAAACATTCCTGGTACTCATGTTGTTGGCTACATCACAAAGGACTTCAGGCTGGTACCTCATCCATCTCGGTTCAAAAATGAAACTGAGCCTCCTGGTTAATTGTCACAAAAACAAAACACAACTCCTCGTATCCCTGGCTTTTTCCCCATCCTCCATGCCGCCTGCAAAAAAAGCATGCCAATCCCAGCAACAATATATAATCAAAATGTTTAAAATGCAAAGTAAATGTGTATGAAAAAATGCACAGGGGCTGGAAAAGGAATGTAATAAGGTTAAATTTTACAAGCATAATTCCATATGTTGAAAGCATCTTGTAGTTATGTCAAATACAGATGAAGCTATAAATTACCCCAGAATCAAAAGTGTCAAGTTTCAGGCTAATGCAGAATATATATATACACAGCTTCAGAATTCTTATTAAAATATGAAAACATGCTAAACATAGAAAAGCTAACAACTGTACCAAAAGTAAGACAAAGTGTTACTAATGTCTGCCAACTGGTATTACTCACCAGTGCAATCAATCACACATGAGCAAACCCCTGCAGCAGGGAACCAGGAAAGCTCAAACCCACCTCTCTTCCATGGCTGTCTGATTTGCGGTTACTTTTGCAAGGATTCCACACTATTCCATTTGCTCGCTATTAACCCTGAGAGGGCATGGTTAGCAAGAGGAAAACGTTTATTCAATTATGTCTTTATTTCTGCTTAAAACACATACAAAACTGTCAGCAATAGACAAATTAGGACTTTGGGCCAGAGCATGTGTTCAGTTTATTCTATATTTGAATTCTAATAAATTACATCCACATTATTACAAAAATTATAACTGACATGCTGTCAGAGCTATACGTGTATATGCCTAGAAATATACATAATGCTTTGAAAGCTGTCACCCTCAGTCCTGTTGTAAACATCACCCTCGTTTGCTAAACAGTGTTGTTATGTCTCTGGTTGGCTGTGATTTTCCCCCACTTACAAGTCCATGATTCTGAATACATCCTAACTCTAAAGAAAAATAATATCTCCCTAAAGAGTTGTAATGATCTACCATAAGATTTAGCATAGCATTTGGAAATGGTTTCTCTCTAAAGCCTCCCACCCAGGCCAAGTAATAATATGGGCCTACTTGGTGAAGTTAGTGTTGGTAAACACTTTATGATCTACATGACAACGATATGATGACAATGTTTCTGACACCTTGAAAGGAATCTTCTTCAATATTTGGTAAAATAGCATCTGCTTTTGCTAATTGGGGGTTAAACACAATATTGGCTCTTCACCAGAAGTTAAAATAACTACCACAAAGGTAAAATGTGACATCTGCATGGTGGTGAAGGATGTATATTTATTGGATGCCCATACAGAGAAAATGTTTGTGTCTCCCCCAAATTTATTAATATATGCTGAAATCCCAACCCTCGAGGTGATTGTATTAGGACGTGGAGTCCTCGGAAGGTGATTAGGTCAGAAGGGTGGAGCCCTCATAAATCGAATTTGTGCCCTTGTGAAAGAGACCAAGAGAGATCCTCTCCTTATGAAAGAGACAAGAGGGATCCTCACCTCTTCCACTACCATGTGAGGACACAATGAGAAAGAAGCCAGATAACAGGCTTTCATGGGAAACCAAATCATTTGGTACCTTGATTTTGGGCTTCTCAGCCTCCAGAACCGTGAGAAATAAGTGTTTGTTGTTTACAAGCCACCCAGGGTGCGATATTTTGTTACAGCAGCCTGAACAGAGTAAGACACTGCAAGGAATGTTTTTTATAATCATGTATTTCTCTCCCCTTTATCTCATGAATGCACCAGGCAAAGTCCAACCCGGTGTGAGATTCTGCTGGCCAGGCCCTTCCTGCAGGGAGAGTATCATCTAGAGGAGAAGTCAGCAAAAACTGATCTGTAATGCTGCTTAGGGAGGATACCTTGTATTTCTTTTTACTCCTGGCATATGGTGGCAAGCAACAAGAAACCAAACCTGTTAATCTAAGCGGAAGGGAATTCTTTGGAAGGAAATTGAAGATGGACACTTAAAGAATTGATGAGCTGCTCGAATACCTGGTTCAGAAATGGATAGGAGGAGAGGACTGGGCAATAGGAACCAGAAAACATATATTAGTATGAGTGATCTGGTAAACTGGCTGCTGACATCAGGCTGGTCTTTTCATTCTATGGTATCTGTCTGCTGAGGCCCCAAAGTTCTGGAAAATAGTTTGCTACCAGTTAAGCTTAGGTCTGATACCTACTCCTGGACTCTCTTGAGATTAGGGGAAGAACAACATGATCCCTCGCTTCTGCATTGTGACACCAACACAAGGAATTGTCATTCCACCAAACATTTTTGCAAAGGGGAAACAAAGGTACATCAAAAAGAATAAATAGACGTGAGGATACAAATGACCCCAAGATCTGCTTGTTTGATCACTTCTTGTTTGTTATTTGTTCAGAATCATGGTAGGAAATGTCTATCTGCTGAGTTAATCAAATACTAGTAGTTTCCTTATAGTATTATACTGAACATCTTGACTGTCTAATTTTGGATCTACACGGGTTGTGAAACTAGCTATATTGGAGATATACTTTACTCTGTAAAGGAGAATTTTTTGAACATGTGAATGTAAAACACTTTAATTGGTAAAGGTATTAGGTAAAAATATCTCCAATATAATTTTCAAATTTATGAATTCATAAGTAAAGTGTAGGGATAAGGAAATTACAGCATTTGATGTCAAAGATCCTGCCACTGAGAATCTTATGTACTTCTCAGTAACTGTTGTTTAATTTGTGTGAAGGACTTGTAGGATAAGAGACGTAAATGTTTATATTAAAAAGAATTGTACTAAATGCAATGTGGGATCTTTTATTGGATCCTGGACCAGAAAAAAGAATAAAAGGACATCAGTGAAAACAAATCAATTCAATATAAATGAAGTCTGTATTTTGTTAGTGGTATTGTTCCATTGTCCATCTCTTAATTTTAATAAACATTCTATGGTTATATAAAATGTTAACATAAGGAGAAGCTGGATGAAGAATATACAGGAACTCTATCTTTGCAACTCTTTTGCAACTCTAAAATTATTTCAAAATAAAAAGTTTTTTTAGTTTGCAGAATACCATGCACATAGTAGGTATTCAAAGAGTATTAATTGCCTTCTACTTCGTCCTACTTGATCTTGAAATATTCTTGTTTGTCAATTTCCTGGGACAACTTTCTATCATTCCTTCCTTAATTAATCTGTTTCTAGGTACCAAAAACAAAAGAGGGAGAGGGAGGCAAGAAAACCTAAAGAAAAGCCCCAGTCTAATTTTGTTTTGCTTTGTTGTGAAATGAAGTTATCCTTTAAGAAATGTCTACACATATCATCCAGGAGTATCCCAACATTGGCAGCACAGCCTCACGGTGCTAATGATAACAATGTATTTACCTGACAGTCACCCTTAGGTAGCTAGTTATACTTTCCTTGGCTTCCACTTTACTTATAGACAAAACTAACACTGTCAGACATCTTGAGAATGCTATAGTTCATCTTTAACAGATAGAATTTTGTTCTTATTTTGTTAAATGTTACATTTACATAATTGTGTATGTCATTGGTGTTTATGAGGATACACAAAAAAAGTTCAAGTTTTCCTATCAAAGTACAGAGAATGATTAGTCTAAAACCAATACAGGTGTCCCTCACTGTCATAACTCACACTACCCAGATTCAGGAACCGAATAGATTTTAGATAATGAGGGCTAGTTTTCTTATTCTGCTCTAAGTCATTCATTCTTTGCACGTAACTTACACTGGTGTCAGGGATGATTTTTTTTTTAAATTGCAGAGTATATAGCTTTAGCAATTCCTGAGAGTAAGCCAGATGACATTGTTAATAGTTGTTTTCATTGTTTTGAAGTTAGGGACCCTTAAAATCGTGGTTGGATTTTCAATTCCAATTAAAAGCACAAAGCAACTCTTATAAAATAACACCTGGCGATTGAATAGTTAACTATAGAACTTACTGTTGTGGAAATATTCTTATCTCCAGACACAAAGATATTTATATGAAAACTGCATTCTTTGTGACAAACCAGAATCTTATTTTGCTGAGGCCAAATGTAATGGACATCTGTTGTTTTTGCCTGCCCAGCACATATTCCTCCCTTTACATTAGCAGAGGATGGATTTGGGGATGGGGGTAGAGAACCCCCCCATCTCCTCTGCTCAGTTCTCATGCTTTGGGGAGGGCCCCTTATCCTCACCCACAAACTCCCAAATCCTCCCATGAAGGGTGGACCTGTGACTCAATCCCCACCAGACCTCAGTCTTTCCTGTTGGCCACAGAGTTTGGCTCAAAATGAGCACATGAACCCAGTCAGACCAAAGCGACGCAATTCAAAGAGTCCTACTGGGATGACTGGAATAAAGAAGCTCTTCTCTCTGGAAGTGGATCTAGAAAGACGTCACCCTGGAGCTACTGGGGGCAGTCTTATGACAAATTCAACACAGTGAAGGAAAGATGGGCACCAAACCTAGTGACATTCGTGAACAAAACCTGGATCCAGCCATCCTGAAAATGAGAGCTTTTCACCTATTCAGGAAATACTTCTCACCTTTCCCCCCCTTAACCTTGTTTGAATCAGGTTTATGTCTCATGCAACTAACCATTCTACCTAATTCCTAAAATGGCCATGTACCTTCTTCTTCCTTAATGAATCTAACTCAGATGAAACTTGTGTTTCCATTCATTTAATGAACAGGTACTCGGTATACCCAACACCAGGCAATGAAAGGGATTAAAAACATTTTGTTAGATATAATCCATACACTCAAAGGAAAATGTGAAGAAAAAAATTGTAGAAAATGATTGACTTTTTAGGAAGACAGAAAGAGAAAGTCTAAAATTTCTGTTGTTCATAAATGGAGTGTTACGACTTTTTTTTCTTCAAGGAGGGCAATTCGGAAAATCTCTGGAATATAACATTTAGGTTTTGCATCAGATGACCTGTTTAAAGCCTATCTCTGCCTCTTACTATATAATCTACGAATTACCTCGCCTTTCTTAGCAGTCATTTTCATCTGCAAAGTTAGCACAAACACACCTAGGTCAGACAATTTTTTTAAGACTGAGAAAATACATAGAAATTATATATTATGCCTGATACACAGCATCGAGTGGACTTTTTTAAAAATAATTACTTAATACATGATTCAATACAGCTCTTCACCAACTTTAGAATTTTTAGCTTGTTATCCAACAAGACCAAAAAAAGGTTATTTTAATTTACATCTCCAGCCCAGATTTTATTTCTATACATCACATTCCATGCAGATGTACAACTGCTTACTGGTTATAGCCACTAGAATTTATCACAGGCACATGGACTTCACCATGTCCAAAAGCAAATTTAGGATTTCTCTCTGAACCCAAACCCACGTCTCTTTCAGCCGTCTCCTTTTCAGTAAATGGCACCATCTTGTTCCAGAATCCCTGATCGCTGCCATGTCTCCTCCTCTCCCCGCATTGAATTGGTGGCCAGAGCCACCCAGCAGCCTTCTAAATGGTCTCTCTGCCTCTGTCAATCTCCCCCAGGATCTCTTCTTTCCACATTAAAAAGTGATCTTCTAAATTAACATACTTCTTAGAAACCAGCTGTGGTTTCTCACTGGTCTTAGCATAGAGACCAAACTTCTTAGTGTGGACTGACTATGTCTTTGCCACTCCAGTCTCAGCTCTTAACTCTTCCCTCACCACTCCACGGTCCAGTCCCGGAAACTTCTCTGACCCCTCCCGTGCCTTCTCTCTTTTGCTTTCTGGAGTTTGAAATGCCGTTTCTTTTGCCTAAAACAGCACCCACCACCTCCTCCCCTTGGACTTCTTCCCCTGGTTTAATCATACTTATTTTTTATGTTCTAACCCACCTGTTACTTCTTCCAACTGGCCACTTGGCCCAGCCTTCTTTTTCCCCTGACTGGAGTAGCTCTTGCAATAACACCTGTAACTTCCTATCGTGAAACCTGCCACATGGTGTATTTTATTTCCATATGGATATGTAACTATAAACATTATATAGTAGAATTACAAAATTCTGTGCCAGAAATTCTTAACCCGCCTTGACTAACCTCTAAGACTGAGAGTCTAAGTGATCCACCGGTAGATATTCAGGGGGTAGATTGTGAAGTTAGTTGGGAAAACAAATTACATAATTTTTTCCACGGACTTCACACTGAAATTATTTCCTTTCCTTATCAATAGAGTCAATGATATAGAAGTCTTAGCAGTAGCTGTGACTTTGTCAACAGTAGGTCATAGATATTTCATATCACATTACAGTTATTGCCAATTTCCTTTTTTTCTTATTCTACATAGATTTGGGGTTTTATTTTTTATTATGAATGAATATAAAGGTAGATACAATTAGGTTGCATTGTTTGCATTTGTTAGGACAAGTCCAAGTTGTATTTGAGTGGTTCACCCAAGAGGTATGCCATATACCCCTACCTTGTACCCATTCAGTGGGAGCTTACTGAGTCCCTGCTCCTCCTTCCCCCCAAGTCGAATTTAATTGTGTTGTTCCTCACATGTGGACCTGTCGTTGTTCAACTATTACTTTCAAATTAGTATTGAGGACATGGGGTGCATATTTTTCCATTACTGAGATACTTTACCAAGGAGAATGTTCTTCAACTCCATCCAGATAAAAACAAAAGCTTTAAAGTCTCTATCTTTCCTTATAACTGAATACTATTCCATGGTATACATGTACAATGATTTATTGATCCATTCATGGGTTGATGGGCACTTGGGTTGTTTCCAAATCTTTGTTATTGTGAATTAAGCTGCCATAAATATTTGAGTGCAAATGTCTTTGTAGTAAAATGATGTTTTTTCTTCTGAGTAGAGACCTAATCATGGGACTGCAGGATCAAATGGAAGGTCTACTTTTATTTCATTGAGGATTCTCCATACTTCTTTCCAAAAAGGCTGTTATTTGTTTGCTTTCCCACCAACAGGTTATAAGTGTTCCCTTTTTTCTGTACTCACACCAACATCTGCAGCTCTAAGATTTTGTGATGTGCACAATTCTCACTGGGGTTATATGGAATTTCAAGGCAGTTTTGATTTGCATTTCTCTGATCATTAGGGAAATTTGTTGGCCATTCTTCTGTTGTCTTGGGAGAAGGTTGTGCTCGTGTCTCTTGCCCAATGATAAATTGGGTTCCTTGCTCTTTTCTTGTTGATTAGTTTGAGTGCTCTACACATTCCGGTTATTAGCCCTTTGTCAGGTTCATAACATGTGAATATCTTCTCCCATTCTGAAGGTTGTCTATTGCTTTGTTATATCCTTAGCTGTGCTGAAGCTTTTTAGCTTGATCAGGAAAACTCCCTGATCCAATCACTCCAACCACATTCCAAACAACAACATTTGATTTGGGAGGGGGCTCCTGACAAGATCTTTATAATAATTTTCTTTTCAGCAAAGATATTTAAAGAGGTAAAATAGATCAAAGACCTTGAAGACCCTCAGATATTTCTTAGCAGGCCTATGAGATAATGAATTCCTATGGCCATTTATTCCATGCTTTGCTTGTTTTCATTTTGTTTTGAGACAAGTTGTCTCTATGCTGCCCAGGCTAGAGTGCAATGGCATGTTCTAGCTCACTGCAACCTCAAACTCCTGGGCTCAAGCAATCCTCCTACCTCAGCCTCCTCCTGCAAGTAGCTAGGAGTACATGTGCCCACCATATATTTTTCTATTTTTTTGGTAGAGATGGAGTCTTGCTATGTTGCTCAGGTGGTCTCCAACTCCTGACCTCAACCAATCCTCCCTCCCCAACCTTTCAATGTGCAAGAATTAAAGGTATGAGTCACTGCACCTGGCCCCACATGTTTTTTAAAAGCGTACAATTCCTAAATTCCTGCATTAGGAATTTATTGTTTTGTGGAGGGAGTTAGTGAGCAAATCAATGGTGAAAAGAATTAGGATAAAGCTTTCATCTGATGTCACCTTTCAGGTCTGAGGCAATGGGGACAGGCAAGAGGTCCCTCTGCACCATGTACGTTACCCCCATACAAGGCCCCAGAGCCACAAAAAATGAAAGTCTCCCTTCAAAGAGGAATTGGAGCATCCCAGAGCTGCTGTATCTAAATTGTGTACCATGGACTACCTGAGTCCCATCCACCTGAGCCCCATTCAGGTCTATCTAGAAGTTAAGAGGAAGTCATCTCATTCAGTATGGTCTCTAATATCTCAGAGACTTACTATCCAGGTGGTGGCATCCCCAAGTGAAGAGTCATAAAGCAGAAGTGCATGTGCATGGACAATTCATTATTCCCCCGTTCACTTGGGGAGCTGGTCTTCAACTTCCATCAGTGATAGTAAATAGGTCCAGGTCGAATGTCATCTCTGACAGATTGGTAGGGACCGTTCAAGGCACTCTGTCGTAGATTCTGAATTTACAATTCGGTTCAAAGGAAAGAATTTTGTAATTAATTAGCAGGGTCAGCCATGGACTTTTTGATAGGGGAGAAGCAAACATTGCTACCTACCACTACCTGGCTTCATCCCCCAACATCTCCAAGAAGGAAAGAAAGACAAAGACAGACATGCAAATATTCAAACGTGTTCTTACTCTGAAGAGGATATATGGTTAGATTAGAAGTAGGCAGCTTTTTGAAATGATGCCATTGTGAGTTTGCCCACTCTGTGAGAATCTACCCACTTTTGCATCTCTCTTCTACAATGTAGATCATTAGAAAGCTGGGTCTAAGAAGGCAAAATAAAAACAGAATTTGTTTGGAAATAAAATAAGATAGATCTACAACCTCCCACGACCTGTCCTCCCTTTCATAAGTTAAGGGTCAATGGAAAGTAATTACATGCTTACTGCTATAAATAATATGCCACTTACTTTAAAAATGAGCTCTCTAATGTGGTCAGGGCTTCTATTTTATTACAGATGACTTCCTTAATCAGGAAAATTTGTGTACTAAGGTAGTAGAAAAGAAAACTGCTGAGGCTGCAAACTGGGATCATTCACTGTTAGGGAAGATTTGTATGAGACACAGCTCGTTTTTTTTTTCTTTGTTTGGCTTTTGTTTGCCTCTGTGTACTTTAAGCAAAAAAGGGTTACAATGCCCATTGCCTAGATTGCTTAATATTTTAAATTTTTATTATTAAAAAATGTTGTACCTGCAAGAGTATCTCTAATACACACACAAGGTATCAAGGCACTCCATGGGCTTACCACCCCCTTTTAGAATAAGCCCCACAGTGCTGAAGGCCCCTCATCTCCCTGCCTGGCCATTCCAGAGATAACCACTATTTAACCACCATGAAATTTATTAATTGCCTAAGGAATGGGATAATCATAGCTCCTTACTGGGCACTTAGAATGTCTAGCTATGACTTAACTTTTACTGGTTCTAATCCATTCCACCCAAATGGCTCAAATAGAAACAGTTCTAAGGATTTCAGTAAACCAGGTTTCTTTAATGGGAGAGTAAGGGGAGGAGTTCTTCCCACTAAGCTTCCATATATGACAGAGAAGTTGAGGAATCCATGAGTGGCTGACTTTTCTGGAAGGGAGAATTTGGGGAAAGGGATGGATGGATATTTATAGTACATGAAGTAAAAGCCAAATTTCTTGGCTATTCTATGAAGAGATTTTAATCTCAACTATGGAGATTTTTTTTTTTTTTTAAAATACAGATGCCAGGATCCCATCTCAGACCTTCTGAATCTGAATGTTGAAGAGAGGGCCCAGGTAGGTATGTTGTGTATATTGTTTTTTACACATACTTATATACATAGCTAATCTGGTAGTATACAATCCTGGTTAAAAAATCATTGGTATAAAAGAAGCCTAAGATTTCTTGTACACCGATCACTACTTAAAATTACTTTACTATGCCCTTGGTCTTCAGTTTTTAGCTAGGCACCATTGAGAACACTTAGATCGGTGGTTCTTAACCTGTGGGTCACGATCCACAGGAACTGTATTAAAGGGCCGGAGCATTAGGAAGGTTGAGAACCACTAATTTAGATGAATAAAGCTTTGTTCCTGCCCACAGGAAACTTATAGACCATTGCTCTGCGAATGAGGTGAAAGCTAATTGTCAACCTAAGTGGTTCAAGATTGTATATAGTACAACCAGCAAAGAACTCAGCCCACATTGGCTTTGAAATGTTTTAAGAGGCTGGGCGTGGTGGCTCACACCTGTAATCCTAGCACTCTGGGAGGCCACTGCAGGTGGATTGCTTGAGCTCAGGAACTGAAGACCAGCCTGAGCAAGAGCAAGACTCCATCTTTACTAAAAACAGAAAAAAAATTATCCAGGCCTTGTGGCAGGCCCCAGTAGTCACAGCTACGCAGGAGGCTGAGGCAAGATGGATCACTTGAGTCCACGAGATTGAGGTTGCTGTGAGCTAGGACACCACAGCACTATAGCCTGGGCAACAGAGTGACATTCTGTCTTAAAAAAAAAAAAAAAAGTCTTTTAAGAAATCTGGAAGTATGGGCTCAGTACCCATAACACAGTGGTTATGGCACCAGCCACATACACCAAGGCTGAGGGGTTCAAACCCGGCCTGGGCCAGCTAAACAATGATGACAACCTCAATAAAAAATAGCCAGGTATTGTGGCAGATGCCTATAGTCTCAACTACTTGGGAGGGTGAGGCAAGAGAATCACTTAAGCCCAAGAGTTTGAGGTTGCTGTGAGTCATGATGCCACGGCACTCTACCAAGGGCAACATAATGAGACTCTGTCTCAAAAAAAGATAGAAAAGAAATCTGGAAGTAGGCAATCCAGAATTGTCACTGCAGCTCAACAATGCCAGGTGGAGCATAGGCTCTTTCTAGCTTCCACTATCCTCAGTAAGTTAGTTTTTGCCCTCATGCCTGATAGCTCATGTTGTTAACACATCTGCTCCATGTCCAGGCATCACATCCACATTTCTGGCATGCAGAAAAGAAAAGAAAGGGGTGATTTTCTAAAGTTGTTTTTTTTAATACATAATCCCAGTCCAGTCTTTTTAAATTAGGGAAACAAAAACTTTCCAGGAAGGCCACCAAGTAGATTTCCATTTATTTCTCCTTTGCCAGAACTAGGTCACATGGCCAAACCTAGCTGGAATCTAACAGTTGGGCATTTTCACCTAGGCACATGGTCACCCCAAACAAAGTCAGGGTTCTACTAACAAAAAAAGAAAAGGAGAATGAAAACTGAGTGGGCCACTAAGGCAATAAAAATATCTACCATGATGGAAATGTCTACCTATTTGGTAAATATCTACAAAATACGAGCATGGAATAGGAAAGCAAGGTCTAGTGCAGCATTCTTCAACCTTTTTTATCTCACATACTTGAACCTATAGTTAAACTTCCATAGCACACTTAAATTATATTGCTCAAAAAATAATAAAAAAAGAATATACTTACTCTGCTTTGAACTACTTTTGAAAATAATTAATGATCTTTAAAAATTTTCATGCTACCCTAGTGAAAATCACTAGTCTAGAATAAGATAAGGATGCTCTGCTCTTTCAAGAGTTCATAACTTGTCACTCAGTTGGAGGAAACTCTTCCTCTGCCCATCTGACTTGTTATTTGTGTTAATGCTGTTGGTAATGGCCATCTTCCAACTACTTATTGATTTTCTGACTCTCAGAGAGCACTCATTTCCAGATTCTTAGGATGCAGTTTACTGCCACATGTAAACACCAACAACAGTGACTGTGCTCAGCCCATATTAAGGGATATTTTTTACCCTGGATTACATGGATATTAACCAGAGTTTCTACATGCAGTTACCTCATTTACGCCATATTATTCTGTTTTCTAGCTCTAATATATTTTTTAAAACAACTATTAAGTGATGGTATTCATAAATGCATACATTTTATGCCTGATACAATCTGATGGTGGAAGAGGAGGGCCTTGAGGAAGAAGATTAGAATGCCCTAAGTAATATGTCAGCTCTGATTTTGTCCACATCCAGTCTAAGAAAAATATATTCATATGTATTCTTACCACATGTATTATGTTTTCTTAAATTTAATCATAAGCCTGTTCCAAAATTGCCTTCCTGCTATAACTAAATTTCCTGGGTTTAATTACTTCTTAAGGACTAGTTAATTTGGGTGTTTTTTCTTTTGCCCTGTCAACATGCTGGCCCTCACTCCCTCAGGAGATTAATTTAAAATTCTAGGGAAAATTTTCGTTTTGACCACTGTGCAAAGCTATCATTCAGAATGAATCAGTTTGGAATCACTCACAATTCCAAACTTCCTTAAAGCTGGTACAAAAAGAAGATATTGAGTATCAGAAATACACTCACCAAGTACAACTCCCTATATCCTGTAACTAAAACTGCCTGCTGAATTTATATGAAATTAGGTTTTGTTATTGGCATTCAATATGAGCTATTATATTTTTCTAATAATAACTTCAATAATAATATAACCTTTGTTTAACATGGGCACCTGGTTAGCTAAATGAGACCCCAGCTGTCAGTGAAATACCTACCTCAATATAGGAGTTAAAGGTTAATAAATTCACAATATGAGTAAAGAAAATAATAATGATGCTTTGCTTTCCTCCAAGGAATTCAAAGCACTATGTGGGTACCATTTCATAAATCTCCATATAAATCTTAGGTGCATGGAAGAAAAAAAAGAACATTAAACCTTAGAAGAAACTGACTATGGAATTAGACTCTGTTTTGACTCCAAAATCAATCCCAATTCCACTCATTTCTCTCCATCTGCATGGCGTCCACCTGGCCCAAGCTGTCATCATCTTGCCTGAAATACTAGATAGTCTCAACAAATCTCCATATGATTATTCTTACCTCTCTTCAATCAGTCCCTCACAAAGAAATCAGGTATATTTTTTAACATTGAAATCAGATGATAGTACTTATAAGCTTAAACCACTTCAAGAGATCTTCACCACTCTTGCCTCTTACTTCCTACTTCATCCCACTTAACTCCTTTTCTGTTCCTCCAGCAAGCCAAAGTGTTTGACTATCTCTGAGTCTTTCAACTGCCTGGCCTGCCCCCTGGCATGCTCAGGTCTTGACTTGGCCATTCCATTCTCTTTCTTCAGATCTTATCTCTCAGCCACCTTCTCCCTGAAGTCTCCCTTACACTTCCTGCCTACAGTAGCTCCATCCTCTGAGTTACTCTCCATTCCACAGGTGTTTAATTTTTTCTATAGCAATGGTTCTCAACCTTCCTAATGCTGTGGCCCTTTAATACAGTTCCTGTGGGTCACTGTTCTCACATCTTACTTTGCATTTCTCTTACTGCCCTATGTTTATTGGCCTGAATCTTCTTGTCCCCACACCAACCACAGCTTGAGTTTTAGCTCCTGGGAGCAGGAAAGTCACCTGAGATATTCCACTGGCACATCTCCATGGCTTAGTGTGGTGCCTGGAGTAAGTGTTCATAAATACAGGGTGTCCCAAAAGTCACCCCTAAAGTCTCCTACATAGGTAAAATGGGAAATTGTAGCTAAATGTGCCTTTTTTTTTTTTTTTACAAAATACTCTCTACATGTTGGCCACCTCTTTGTAAAATTTGGGATGAATATTTTGTAAATATAAAGACATATTTAGCTACAATCTCTCATTTTCCCTATGTATGGTGACTTTAGGGATGTCCTGTATATTTTGAATGAATAAATTATTGACATAGCTGCTGTCTGTATTTTGCAGAACTTCTCTTATTCCTCTATCAATATTCCCCATGGTCACATCTAAATTCAAAGTGTGTGTGCACTGGCTGAGCCATTATTTTCCTTATTTTCTACCCAAGCTGTCTGCTGTCCCTCATGGAGACCTCGCATTCAGAAATGCCAAGTTCTCCCACTCTGCAAGCAATACCAATAGCCAATATCCGTTCCTATGGAGAAGCTCACTGCCTACATTCAAGTCTCTTGTTTCCTCCTAGCAAAGCCTTGCTTCATGTTGAGTTGTCCCCATGATAGAGAAATCTCTTCCTTTAATCCCAGGACTAAATTATTATAGATTGAAATTTCCTAAGGCAACGGGTATGAGTTAGTTCAAAGATGCAGGGGACATTCCAAAAACAAGTGTGTGGAAATAAAATTCCATCTGCAAAGTTGCCTCTTATTAATGCAACGGATCCTGTTACATTAATGAATCTCATCTAGGGTCCCTCTTGACTGTTTTGAGTTTATCAAATTCCTGATGATAGATCATAAATCTAATTGTCTCTTTACAGACCTTTTTTTTCCTTCCCTTTCAAAGCAAATTTCTGCCAGGTGCTTGAGTATGAATCAAGCCCTGACTTTAATTCACTGATAGGAATTAGCCTCCTTAATAAACTTAGTCAGAAACCGAGGCCATTGTGGCATCTCCACACTTGGATACTTAGCTGCTAATCAAATTCTCCTCACTTCCTTCACAGAGGGCCACAAATCCTTTGGGGCTAAGGAATCAGACTCGTTTCTGTGCATGGGTAACCTCCATGGGGAGTCCATTCTTTATTAGACTTTCGGATCAGCCATTTCCAATCTTATTCCTTGCTGAGAGTGGCCCTTTGTGCTTACCATTGTTTGGTCTTGCTGCAGTGAGTAATGGTGGGGCAGCAGAGACCCCCAGAGCCACACTGGCCCACTCTACCTGTTTGTCATAATTCACTACTTCATCCCCTTTTCTTCCATCAGGAAATAGACTTGGACATATCTGTTGTATATTTCAAAGCCCCTCATTTGTCAAAGAATTAGTGGTCCAGTGTCAACATAAATACATCTGTCCATAAATCTTGACAGGTATAATGATTTGTTGCATTGGAAAAGCATGACTCTAACATCAGACCCCTTTTTGATTCCTAACATGATTATCTTTAAAGCCAGGGACTAAATTATTATAGATTGGACTTTCCTAAGGCAAGGAGGATGATGCCTTCTGAACTGACTTCTGTCAAGTGATTGAATAGCTCCCCCTGACTTATCTGCTCTTATGAAGTTAATATCACCATGGCCCCTGCTGTCACCTGTGTTGAAGGCCACCTCCACTGTGGCAGAAATTGCCCTCTTGAAGTTCTCATTATTCTTTGCTGTGTAAGTGCCTTAGTTCTCCAGCTTTTGTTTTGTTTTTGAGTAGGACGCAATTTTTTTTCTTTGTTTTTTAACAGGGAAATGGGTTTGGCATATTGGTCCAATGAAGTATTTCCTAGCACTCAGATAGCCAGGAAACTCATAGAACCAAAAAAAAAAAAAAAGTAAAAGCTGGCGTCTGTTGTGAGATAGGAAACTGCTTTAGAATCATTACAGAGTAGAAACTGCAGCCCCAAAAGGAAGGAAATGTGTCTGGTGGTTAGACAGAAAAGAACTCTTTTTTGTATGCTAGCTAGCATTTATTGAGTGTTTATTAGGTGCCAACCCCTATGCTAAGAGCTTCTCTCTCAGTATCTCATTTAATCTGTCCAACAACCTATAGATGCTATTAAACCCACTGCCCAGAAGCAGTCTCCTAAGTTGCCTAAGGCAGAAGAGCTGATAAGGGATGGAGCAAATATTTAACTCTCACCTGTCTGATTCAACTGTGATCTGGTTCCCAACCCAAAACTCTTTTTTTTTTTAGAGACAGAGTAGCCCTTGGTAGAGTGCTGTGGCATCACAGCTCACAGCAACCTTCAGCTCTTGGACTTAGGAGATTCTCTTGCCTCAGCCTCCCGAGTAGCTGGGACTACAGGCGCCCACCACAATACCTGGCTATTTTTTGTTGTTGTTGTTGCAGTTTGGCTGGGGCAGAGTTTGAACCCGCCACCCTCGGTATATGGGGCTGGCGCCCTACTCACTGAGCAATAGGCACCGCCCCCAACCCAAAACTCTTAACCACTGTCCCATGCTATAGCTTTCTTGCCTTTGTTTCATTTTGTAAAGTACAATGACTTCCTAGATGCTCGAATTTCCACTGTTCTAAAATGTGCACAGTGATGTTAGGAAACAGTGATGTTAGTGTCTGAAACGCGTCTGAGCTCGGAGTTCTGCCACTTACTCTGTGATTTGGAAATCTTCCTTCTTTTCAGAGAATTATGTTATAATGAACTTTCAAAAGCTGGGGGATTAGAAATGTGTAGTTTTTGAAACTATAGGTATTGTGCTCATTTTTCAAAATTTTTAATCCTCTAACTTGTTTGAGGTTTTTTTTGTTTGTTTTTTGAGGCAGAGTCTTACTCTGTCACCCTGGGTAGAGTACAGTGGTATCACAGCTCACAGCAACTTCAAACCCTTGGGCTTGAGCAATCCTTTTTCCTCAGCCTCCCAAGTAGCTGGGACTATAGGTGTCTGCCACAATGCCTGGCTAGTTTTTCTGCTTTTAGTAGAGATGGGGTCTTGCTCTTGCTCAAGCTGGTCTCCAACTCCTGAGCTCGAGTGAGCCACTGTGCCCAGCCATGTGGTTTCATTTTTTAATCCAATGGATTTAATGCAATGGATTGCATTTGGTTTGCAATCCATTCTTTGTCCTTCTTGCTTTTCTTCTTTCCCCTCCTTCTGTCTTCCTACTTACAAAATCCCTAATGCTGAAAAAAATACTCTGCTGATGTCTTTTGGAAACCCTTTAATCCCAAGCAGGCTTTTTCCTGTTCTCTCGGATTCCTCTGAACCCAACCTCTGTTGTTTGTTTAGATACACCAAACAGAAATTGCCCTTAAGGAAAAATGAATTAGGTGCTAACTCTGCTGCAAATAATTTCTTCAGAATACTCACTTACAGTTATATGCTCCTATTTGAGTTTGATATGTATTCATTAAATACCTACTATGTGGACTCTGGGAAAATAAAAATGAAAACTTGAACCTGAACTAAATCTTAAAAATACCTGGGAGGGGAAAAGATATATGCCCGGTACAGACATACAGGTAAGCATTTCACACAACCCAGGGGAATGATTGTAAAGCCATGTATACGTAATAATGGGTGTAATGGGACAATGCATAGAGGGGCTTGTAGATTTTAAAGTAGGGAAAATTGGGGAAATATATAAAGGCTTTTTTAAAGCACAGGATTGATGTGATTATTTAATACAGTGACACAAAAATGAGTAGGTAGCCTTTCAATTAGGCACAAGAAAGAAGCACACTCAGGCAGAATGAATATACAAGCAAAACCATGAGATGGAAGTGAAAATGCTACTTGGATAGAAAGCAGGGGCCAACTGAGGAATGTAGACTAAATCTGATAATGACATAGACTCTGTGGCTGGCGCCATATTCGTGCTGTCTGGGACAGCAGGGTGGCACAAATAAATGGATGCTTTAAGTATATTAACTTGTCATCCAAGTGAAGGACAATTTGCAGTGGAGAAGAGGGAAGGAAAATGGAAAGCTTCCTGCTCCCGATCTTTGAAAGGCTGATGCCTTCTTGGCCTTCACATTCCACTTAGTTGTCACCTCTTTGGTGAGGGCTTCTCCAACTTCACAATGGGGAAGTCAGGTTTTCTACTCTCAACAATGTAAAAGGATTAGATGCCTTTCCTCTAACTGAGCAGTCCCTTCTACAGACAATAAAGTCTGATGTGAGTTTATTAAAGTCTAGGATTATTGTCTCCTTCTGCCACCCTTAATCCCAGTGGAGAAGAAGGTGAAGGCTGATGAGCCAGCGAGGGTGATGAAAGTGATGAGATTGCCCCTCCCGGTAGGTGATAAAGTTGTTCCACACTTCAGCTTGTGCTTGGACACAGATTGCTGGACACCACTCCCTGAGTTTCTGATTTGATGCATCTCGGGTATAATTCCAGAATTTGTAAATCTGACAAGTTCCCGAGTGATGCTAATAAAGCTAGTCTGGGATGACCATGAGAAGCAGATAGAGAGCATACAAGGGTGGGGGAAAGAGGGGTTCAGCCTGACTGTGGGTCACCACAGGGCCTCCCGTCAGTCGGAGCCAGGTGACTCCAGGGCTAGAACTTCTGCATGAACTAGTTAGTGCGTGTCCTGGACCATCAGGCTGCCCGGTGAGACCCTGGGGGACTCCTACGCTTCTTGGTCTGAGTATGAGAATGTCTGTGGCCATTCTGAGGTGGTCACGTGCATTCACACATCTGCCCAGTTTAATCACCCCAATGGCAGCAGCTGCACCAGCGCTGTGATACCTCTCTACATCATCTCCTTTGTAACTCAGAGCACTTTAACCTCCAATGCCATTCTTCCTTGAGATTAACTCATGCACTTCTCCATATCTTACCATCCCTGAAATCAGGATGCATCTGATGATCACTATCTTCTTGGGGCCGTGATGAGTCTTTTGGTCGGAGGAGGGTGATGGTGGGTGATTGTGAGAAGAAGCAGAAAGAAATGGATAGAGAGGTGGAGGGAGAAGTTGTGATGAGGGGCTGGGCAGAGGAAGAGAAAAAAATAGGGCCCCTGAGCAGAGGAGACAGGCAGAGGCAAAAATTAGAAGGAGAGGGTGAAAACCAAGGGGAAAGATGGAAAAGAGGCAGGAGATAGAGTGCCAGGTGTAGGGGCATCTTTCTAGGCTGAACCACAGCGAGGCCCCTCTCCCTGATTGCTCCCAAGCTCACGGCTACCTTTCCGTATGCGTGCAAGAATGATGTCGATACAAATCCATTAAGTAAGTTGGAGAGAGCACTTCCAAAACAGGTGAACTAGAAGTTCTATGCAATGAGAAAGCCTGGTGTTGGATTTAAATGAAAGAATTTTTTCCTTTCTTGGTAGTGTAACAATAATGATACTTATAATTGGTGGAGTCTTGGAACCAATGAAGTGTAGTGATTTCAGGCATAGAGTAATGAGGAAAGAAAGAAATGTTCACAATGAAGTCAAATTTTCTCAGGAAACTTTCTAAGTGCCACTTGCAACATGTTCTATCTTAATATGCTGCAGAGCACTCAGCATGGTAAGTATTTGCTCCTTCAATAATTTGCTATCATTTGTTTGCATCTCCTAAAACAGGGGTGGCTGAACATTTTCTGTGAAAGGGCCAGTTACTAAACATTTTAGGCCATGAAGTCCCTGTCACTTCACTCAACTCTGGTGTTTTATGAGATAGCCGCCGTCAACAGTGCACAAAGACGCATGGCTATATTCCAATACAGCTTTGTTTACAAATAACAGGCTGACAGGCAATGGGCCCAGTCTGGTCCATGGCCCAAACCTTGTTCATCCCTGGTGTATATGGTGGGAGAAAATATAATTTTGTATTCTTCATCCTCTACCTTGAACCAGAAAACATTTATTTTTTAACAATTGCTCTTGAGTTGCAATTTACACCCCACACAATTCACCCACTTACAATGTACGGTTCAGTAGTTTCAAGTATACTCACAGATAGGTGCAACCCTAGCCAGTGTTAGAACATTTTCATCACCTTAAAAGGAAACCCTGTATTTCACTATAACCACCGCCAGCTGCCGCCTTTAGTAACTACTAATCTACTTTCTTTCTCTGTCGATTTACCTATTCTGGACATTGCCTAGAAAATGGATTAGTATAAGGTGTGGTCTTCTGTGACTGGCTTCTTTCATGGAGCACGTTTACAAGCTTTATCCATGTTACAACATGTTTATCTGTACTTTGTTCCTTTTCTACAGCCAAATAGTATTCTATTATATAATACAGGGTAGATGTAGAGTTCATGTGCAATTTTAAATAGTTTAACGTAGAAAATTGCACACTAACTTTATGGACACCCTGTATTTCACGTTTTTTTCCCTCCATTCAGTTGATCAGCGTTTGGGTTGTTAAGAAGATATTTTGGGGTTTTTTTTGTTTTGGGGTGGTTTGAGACAGAGTCTTCCTCTGTCGCCCTGAGTGCCGTTGTGTCATAACTCACAGCAACCTCAAACTTCTGGGCTTGAGCAATCTTGCTGCTTCAGCCTCCCTTGTAGACGGGACTAGAGATACCTGCCACTACACCCAGCTAATTTTTCTAATTTTAGTAGAGATGGGGTCTCGTGCTTATTCAGGCTGGTCTCAAACTTCTGTTCTGAATCTTTTAACCTCTTCAACTCTTTTGTCACCCAAAACTCTAGAACTCAAAAGTGTGCTTAGAAACATACATGCATACACACATTGGGAACCCTGAAGTGGAAAGTTTCAGTGAGGTGAATATGACTGATCCTCAATTGTATGCTTTAAAAAATAGTGAAGTTTGTTATGGCCAGAAAAGGAATAAGTACCACTTTAGCAAAGTATCACATTCCTAGCCATCCCTTACATAATCACATGGTAATATATATGTACACACACACACACACACACATATCTGGTCTCACTCTGTCACCAGGCTAGAGTGCAGTGGCATCATCACCGCTCACTGTAACCTCAAACTCCTGAGCTCCGGTGATCCTCTGGTTCAGCCTCCCCAGTAGCTAAGACTACAAACATGCACCACGTGCACCAAACTTCCATCCATTTCTCTTTTTTTAATCTTTTGTGGCGGTCGGGTCTTATTAGTTTGCTCAAACTAGTCTTGAACTCCTGATTTTAAGCAATTCTCTCACCTCAGCCTCCCAAAGTGCTGGGATTACGGGTGTGAGCCCCCACACCTGGCCACATAGTAATATTAATGGGAGAAAATATTTGCTTTGGGACTCTTTCTTACCATTTTGGTTAGTACCTATCATGTGCCACAGAGCATGATGGTCATCTCTCCTCCTACAGGACTGGCCTTCTGGTATAGGGAGACATTTAACAAGCAGGCAGATACTTTCAGATATTGGCAATTGCCAAGACAAAAGAGTAAAATAAAGCCTTCTAGGTGAAGAAAGTTTAGTAGTTTAGATTTGAGGTCAGCAAACGCCTCTCTGAGGGAGAAACATTTGAGCTGAGACTTAAATTGTAAGCAGCTAGCCATGGGAGTGTCTGGGAGAAGAGCCCTCCAGACCTAGCACTGCCGGAAGTGGGACTGGGCTGGACATTGCTGAGCAGATGAACCACACGTTTAGTCCAATTTACGCAGAGTGTGTTTTACATGGGATACTTTTCCTTAACTTCTCAGGTTGGACTTTACAGCTTTGTTTGTGGTCATCGGTAAAAGCTTGGGCTTTGTAACAAATTATTACTATGTTGGTGAAGTGGTGCTTACTAATTAGTGTCTCAGTCCTGTCTCACCTACACTTTGCTTGGTGACACTGGGATTGAGACTCTGCAAACTACGTTTCTCCCTTCCCGACTGGACTACTCTTAGAATTGGCCAATAGGGAGCATAAAAGGTAAGCTGGAAGGAAGAAGGACCTTACTCCTTTCCTGGGTACCTGATGTTCCTGCAGCAGCAGAAGGCTCCAGCGGTGTTGGGTCTAGTTTCCAGATTCTTCAGGCATTCCCAGAACCAGCCACATTGTGTCACATTGGAGGCACCAGCAGGCAGGCAGCGCCCCCTCCTCAGAGATCTGAGCTCTGGCCACAGGGCAGAGCTCCTGTGGGTCCTTGAGACACCTGCACCAGTCAGCCAGTCCCCCTCCATAGGGACGAGTCACAGCTCTACAGGACACCTTCTCTGAGTTCCTGGGTGTTGATGACACCAACCCTGCCATAGGCCTTGTGGTTGTGGCCAGTGTGTATTGTTACTTCCATATTCTTTTTTCCTTTTTCAGCCCATCAATACCTTCTTCTTTTTTTTTTTTTAATTAAATCGTAATCATGTACATTAGTGCAATCATGGGGCACAATGTGCTGACTTCATATATAATCTGAAATATTTTCATCAAACTGTTAAAGATAGCCTCATGGCATTTTCTTAATCACTATATGAAGATGTTGGTATTCTATATTTAGT
>CAUYRH010049692.1:0-22306 GCA_963574655.1 Perodicticus potto | reverse complement strand
AAGTGATCCCATCTCAGGGTGGGCAAAGGACTTGAAGAGAAACTTCTCTAAAGACGACAGGCGCATGGCCTACAAGTACATGAAAAAATGCTCATCATCCTTAATCATCAGAGAAATGCAAATCAAAACTACCTTGAGATACCATCTAATGCCAGTAAGATTAGCCCACATGATGAAATCCCAAAACCAGAGATGCTGGCGTGGATGTGGAGAAAAGGGAGCACTTTTGCATTGCTGGTGGGAATGCAACCTATTAGCCCGTTTTTAAAAGATGATTGAAGTGTCTTAAGGAACTTAACCGACTCATCAAACGTCTTGCAGATGGGACATTACAATGGCTGTTCCCCTTGGTTACCATCCTTAAGCTTAACCTTAGTGACTTCCTCCTTACACCACAATGGGTGTTACCCTGGTTTACCATGTTCTTTCTGACATCAATGTGGGTGTTGCCCTGGGATACCAACTTTAAGCTTAACCTTAGTGACTTCCTCCTGACATCACAATGGTTGTTTCCATGAGTTACCATCATTCAGCTTCACCTTAGTGACTTCCTCCTGACACCAGAACTGGTGTTGTTGTGGGTTACCATTTTCTTCCTGACATCACATTGGGTGTAGCCCTGGGTTACCCTGTTGAAGCTTAACGTTAGTGACCTCCTCCTGACATCAGAATGGGTGTTACACTTGGTTAAAATCATTCAGCTTCACCTCAGTTACATCCTCCTGAAGCCACAGGGTGTTTACCTGGGTTACCATCCTTAAGCTTAACCTAAGTGACATCCTCATGATGCCACAGTGGGTATTGCACTGGGTTACCATCATTAAGATTAACCTCAGTGACGTCCTCCTGCTGCCACAGTGGGTGTTGCCCAGGGTTCCCATCATTTAGCTGAACCTCAGTGACGTCCTCCTGAAGACACAGTGGCTGTTTCACTGGGTTGCCATCATTCAGCTTAACTTCAGTGACTACCTCTTGACTCCACAGTGGGTTTTAACGTGGGGTACCATCCTTAAGTTTAACCTCAGTGATGTCCTCATGATGCCACATTGGGTGTTGTCTAAGTTTCCATCTTTAACCTTAACCTTAGTGACTTCTTTATGACATCACAATGAGTGTTGCCCTCGGTTACTATCTTCCTCCTTATATAACAACTGGTGTTGCCCTGGGGTACCATCTTTAAGTTTAACCTTAGTGAATTCCTCCTTACAACACAATGGGTGTTGCCCTCAGTTACCATCTTTAAACTTATATCTTAGTAACTTACTACTGATACAACAATGGATATTGCCCTGGATTACCATCTTCCTCCTGACATCACAATGGGTGTTGCCCTGGTTCACTATTTTTAAGCTGAACCTTAGTGAATTCCGCCTGAACAAAACAATGGGTGTTGCCCTGGGCTACCATATTTCAACTGACATCACAGTGGGTGTTTCCCTGGTTTACCTTCCTTAAGCTTAAGTGCAGTGATGTCCTCCTGACACCAAAGCGAGTGTTACCCTGGGTTGCCATCTTTAAGTTCAACCGCAGTGACAGCCTCCTGACACCATAGTAGGTGTTGCCCTGAGTTACCTTCGTTAACCTTAACCTCAGTATTGTCCTTCTGACACCACAGTTGGTGCTGCCCTCTTTTACCATCTTTAGACTTAACCTTAGTGATGTACTCCTGACATCACAGTGGGTGTTGCCTTGGGTAACCATCTTTAAGCTTAAACTTAGTGTTGTCCTTCTAATGCCACAGGCAGTGTTGCCCTGGATTAACATCCTTAAGCATAACTTCCATGAGGTTCTCCTGAAGCCACAGCACCTGTTACTCTGGGTTACCATGAAGCTTAACCTCAGTGACATCCTACTGAGGCCACAGTGGGTGTTGCCCTGGGTTACCTTCATTTAGCTGAACCTCACTGATGTCCTCCACACACCACAGCAGGTGTTGCCCTGGGTTACCATTGTAAAGCTTAACTTCAGTGATGTCCTCCTGATGCCACAACGGGTTGCCCTAGGTTACCATCTTTTTTTTTTTTTTTTTTTGAGGCAGAGCCTCAAGCTTTCACCCTGGATAGAGTGCCGTGGCATCACAGCTCACAGCAACCTCCAATTCCTAGGATCAAGCGAGTCTCCTGCCTTTGCCTTCCAAGTAGCTGGGACTACACGCACCCACCAAAACGCCCGGCCATTTTTTGGTTGCAGCCATCATTGTTGTTTGGCAGGCCCAGGCTGGATTCGAACCCACCAGCTCAGGTGTACATGGCTGGCGCCTTAGCTCATTGAGCCACAGGCGCGGAGCATAGGTTACCATCTTTAAGCTTAACCTCAGTGATGTCCTCTTGAGGCCACTATAGGTGCCACCCTAGTTTACCGTCTTTAAGCTTAGCCTCAGTGATGTCTTTATGATGCCACAGTGTGTGCTACCCTAGGTTTCCATCTTTAACCTTAACCTCAGGGGCTGCGAAACTGTGTTACCGTCTGTAAGCTTAACCTAAGTGCCATCCTACTGATGCCACAGTGGGTGCTGCCCTGGGTTATTTCATTAAACTTAACCTCAGTGATGTCCTCCTTTCGCCACAGTGAGTGCAGGCCTGGGTTACCATCTATAAGCTTAACCTAAGTGCCCTCCTTTCGTCACAGTAGGTGAGTACCTGCGGGTTCTATGCTGGGTTACCTTCTTTAAGCTTAACCTCAATGATGTCCTTCTGACGCCACAGGGCATGTGGCCCTGTTTTACCATATTTAAGCTTACGTTCAGTGACATCTTCCTGATCCCACAGTTAGTGTGGCCCTGGGTTACCATCGTTAAGCTTCACTTCAGTGAGGTCTTCCTGATGCCACAGTGGGCGCTTCCCTGGGTTACCATGTTGAAGCTTAACCCCAATAATGTCATTGTGATGCCACAGTAGGTGTTGCACTACTTTATCGTCTTTAAGCTTAACCTCCATGACGTTCTCCTGACACCACAGTGGGTGTTATCCTAGGTTACTGTCTTTAAGCTTAACCTCAGTGATGTAGTTCTGATGAAACATGTGTCTTGCCTTGGGTTAACATCTTTAAACTTAACCTCAGTGAGGTCCTCATGATGCCACAGCGGGTGCTGCCTTGCGTCACTGTCTTTAAGCTTAAACTCAGGACATCCTCCTTACACCACAGTGGGTGCTACCCTGGGTTACCATCTTTAGGCTTAACACCTGTGACATCTGCCTGAAACCACAGGGAGTGTGGCCCTAAGTTTACCATCTGTAATGTTAACTTAAGTGCTGTCCTCCTGACGACAAAGTGGGTGAGGCCCTAGGTTACGGTCGTTAAGCTTTACCTCAGTGATGTGCTCTGGGCTCCATAGTGGGTTAGGCCCTGGGTCACTGTTCTTTTGCTTCACCTGAGTGATGACTTCCTGATGCCAAAGTGGGTGCTGCCCTGGATTACCATCATTAAGCTCAACCTCAGTGACAACCTCCTGACGCCACAGTAGGTGCTGCGCTGGGTTACTGTCTTTAAATTTAACCTTAGTTACTTCTTCCTGACACCATATTAGGTGTTTCCCTGGGTTACCATATTCCTCTTGACATCACAAGGGGTGTTGCCTTGGGTTACCATCTTTAAATTTAACCTTAGTAACTTTCTTCTGACACCTCAATGGGTGTTGCCTTGGGTTACAATCTTCCTCCTGAAATCACAATGGGTGTTACCCTTGGTTACCATATTTATTCTTAACCTTAGAGTCTTCCTCGTGACATCACAATGGGTTACCATCTTTAATCTTAATCTTAGTGACTTTCTCCTAATATCACAATGGGTGTTTCCCTGGGTTACCGTCTTTAAGCTTAACCATAGTGACTACCTCCTGACAACACAAAGGGTGTTGACCTGGGTAACCATCTTCCTCCGGACATCACAATGGGTATCATCCTGGTTCATCAACTTTAAGCTTAACCTACTGAATTCCAACTGACAACACAATGGGTGTTGCCCTGGATTGCCATATTCCTTCTGAGATCATGTCTGTTGCCCTGAGTTATCATCTTTAAGCTTAACCTTAGTGATGTCCTCCTAAAATGACAATGAGTATTTCCCACGGTTACTATCTTCCTCCTGACATCACAATGGGTGTTTCTCTGGGTTATGTTCTTCGTCCTGACAACACAATGAGTGTTGCCCTGGGTGACCATCTTTAAGCTTAACCTTAGTGACTTTCTTCTGACAACACAATGGGTGCTTCCCTGGGTTACCGTCTTTAAGCTTACCTCAGTAACAACCCTTGACACCACAGTGGGAGCTGCCCTGGGTTATCATCTTTAAGCTTAACCTCAGTGACATCCTCCAGACGTCACATTTGGGTCTGCCCTGATTTAAAGTCTTTAACCTTAACCTCATTGATGCCCTTCTGATGCCACGGTGGTTGTTGCTCTGGGTTGCCATCTTTAAGCTTAACCTCAGTGTCGTCAGCCCTATGCCACAGTGGATGCTAACCTGGGCCACCGTATTTAAGCTTAAATTCAGTTATGTCCTCCTGATGCCACAGTGGGAGCTGCCCTGAGTTACCATCATTAAGCTTAACCTCAGTGTCATCAACCTGACGCCACAGTGGATGCTAACCTGGGCCACTGTATTTAAGCTTAAATTCAGTGACGTCCTCCTGATGCCACAGTGGGAGCTGCCCTGAGTTACCATCATTAAGCTTAATCTCAGTGACATCCTCCGCATGCCACAGTGGGTGCTTTTGGGGTTTACTGTCGTTAGGCTTAACCTCAGTGATGTCCTTCTGATGCCACAGTGGGTGAGGACCTGGGTTACCATCTTTAAGCTAAACCTCAGTGATGTCCTCCTGACACCAAAGTGGGTGATGCCCTTGGATATGTCTTTAATCTTAACCTCAGTGAAGTCCTCCAAATGCTTTGGGTGAGCGGCCCTGGGTTTCAGTCGATAAGTGTGACCTCAGTGAGTTCCTCCTGACACCACAGTGGATGTGGCCCTGGGTTACTGTCTTTAAGCTCAACCACAGTGAAGTCCTCATGATGCTACAGTTGATGCTGCCCTGGGTTTCCATCGTTAAGCTCAACCTTAGTGAAGTCCTCGTGATGCCACAGTGGATGCTGCCCTTCATTACCATTGTTAAGGTCAACCTCAGTGACATCATTTTGATGCCACATCTTGTGTTGTCCTGGGTTACCATCCTTAAGCTTAACCTCAATGAAGGCCTCCTGATGCCCCAACAGGTTTTGCCCTGGGTTACTATCACTCAGCATCACCTCAGTGATGTCCTACTGACGCCACAAGGAGCTGCCCTGGGTTACCATTGTGAAGATTTACCTCAGTGACGTTGTCTGGATCCACGGCAGTTGCTGTCCTGGGTTTCAGTCTTTAAGCTTAACCTAAGTGAAGTCCTCCTGACCTCAAAGTGGGTGCAGCCCTGGGTTACAGTCTGAAATCTTAACCTCCTGACATTGCCATGGGTGTTGCCCTGGGCTACCATCTTTAATCTTAATCTCAGTGATGTCCTTATGATGCCACAGTGGGTGTTGACCTGGGTTACTGGCGTAAATCTTAATCTCACTGACATCATCCTGAATCCACAGTGAGTGTTGCCATGGGTTACCATCTTAAAGCTTAACCTGAGTGACTTCCTCCTGACTCCATAATTGTTGTTTCCCTGGGTTACCATCTTCCTCCTTACATCACAATCAGTGTTGCCCTGGATTACCTTCAATGAGCTTAACATCTGTGACATCCTCCTTACACCACAGTGGGTGCTTCCTCGGGTTTCCATCTGTAAGCTTAATCTTAGTGACTTCCTCCTAACATCAAAATGGGTGTTGCCCTGGGTTGCAATCTTTAAGTTTATACCTTAGAGAAATCCTCCTGACACAACAATGAGTGTTGCCCTGGGTTAAATTCTTCCTCTTGACATCACAATGGGTGTTTCCCGGAGTTGCAATCTTTTTTTTTTTTTTTTTTTTTTTTGAGACAGAGCCTCAAGCTGTCACCCTGGGTAGAGTGCTATGGCATCACAGCTCACAGCAACCTCCAATTACTGGGCTCAAGCCAGTCTCCTGCCTTTGCCTCCCAAGTAGCTGGGACTACAGGCACCCGTCACAACACCCAGCCATTTCTTCTTTTCGTTGCAGAGGTCATTGTCGTTTGGCAGGCCCGGGCTGGATTTGAACCCAGGTGTACATGGCTATTGCCTTAGCCCGTAGAGCTACAGGCGCCGAGCCCTGTGGTTGCAAGTGACGTCATTCTGATGCTACAGTGGGTGATGTCCTGGGCTACCCTTGTTAAGCTTAACCTCAGTGATGTCATTCAGACACCACAGTGGGTGCCTCCTTGGGTTACTGGTGTTAAGCTTAACCTCAGTGATGTCCTCCTGACGCCACAGTGGGTGCTTTCCTTGGTTACCATCGTTAAGCTTAACTTCAGTGATGTGCATCTGACACCACAGTGGGTGCAGCCCTGCATTACTATATTTAAACTTAAGCTCAGTGACAACCTCCTAATCCCACAGTGGGTGCTACCCTGGGTTAACATTTTTAACTTTAACATCAGTGACGTCCTCCTGACACCACAGTGGGTGCTGCCCTGTATTACTGTCTTTAAGCTTAAACTCATTGACGTCATCCTGACACCACAATGGGTGTTGCCCTGGTTTAACGTCTTTAGGCTTAACATCAGTGATGTTCTTTTGACACCATAGCAGGTGGTGTTCTGGGTTACCATCTTTAATCTTAACCTCAGTGACATCATCCTAATGCCAAAGTGGGTCCCTCCCTGGGTTACCATCTTTAGGCTTAACCTTAGTGACATACTTCTGACGCCACAGTGGGTGCTGCCCTAGGTAACCATCATTAAGCTTAACTTCAGTGATGTCCTCCTGAAGGCACAGTGGGTGATGACTTGTGTTACCATCTTTAAGCTTAAAGTTAAGACGTTCTCCTGATGCCACAGTGGGTGCTACCCTTGCAAACCATCTTTAGGCTTAACCTCAGTGAAGTCCTCCTGATGCCACAGGGTCTGTGGCCCTGGATTACTGTCTCTAAGTTTAAACTAAGTGCCATCCTCATGATGCCACAGTGAGTGAGGCCCTGGGTTACTGCCACTAAGCTTAACCTCAGTTAGGTTCTCCTGACACCACAGTGGTTGATGCCCTGGGTTACCATTCTAAAGCTTAACCTCCATGACATCCTCCTTATGGTACTGTGTGTGCTGCCCTGGGTTACTGTCTTTAAGCTTAACCTCACCTCAGTGACATCCTCCTGATGCCAGAGTGGGTGCTACCCTTTGTTACCATCCTTAAGCTTAACGTCCATGATGTTCTCCTGAACCCACAATGGGTGCTTCCATGGAGTACCGTCTATAAGCTTAACATCAGTGACGTCCTCCTGATGTAACAGTGGGTGCAGCACTCGGTTACTGTCGTTAAGGTTAACCTCATTGACGTACTCCTGACACTGCAGTGGCTGTGGCCCTGGGTTACCGTCCTTAAGCTTATAAACATTAACATCCTCCTCATGCCACAGTGTGTGCTGCCTGGAATTACTATCCTAAACCTTACCCTTAGTGACATCCTCCTAACACCACTGTGGTTGCTGCCCTGGGTTACCAGTTTTAAGCTTAACCTCTGTGAAATCATCGTGATGCCACAGTGTGGGTTGCACTGGGTGATCATCTTTAAGCTTAAACTCAGTGATGCGATTGTGACGCCACAGTGGATGTCACCATGGGTTACCATCCTTATTCTTAACCTCAGTGTCATCAAGCTTAAAATTAGTGATGTCATTGTGCTGCCACAGAGGGTGGGGCCTTGGATTCCAATTGTTAAGCTTAACCTCATGTCATCAAGCTTAAGCTCAGTGACATTCTCCTGACACCACAGTGGGTACGGACCTCAGTTACTGTTCTTAAGCTTAACCTCAGAGTCATCCTCCTGATGCCACAGTGGGTGTTCCTTGGGTTACCATCTTCAAGTTTAACCTCAGTGATGTCCTATTGACTCCACAGTGGGTACTGTTCTGAGTTACCATCTTTAAGCTTAACCTGAGTGATGTCTTCCTGATGCCACAGTGAGCGCTGCCCTGGTTTACTGTCTTTACTTTTAACCTCAGTGACATTCTCCTACTGCCATATTGGGTGCTGGCCTAGGTTACCATCTTTAAGCTTAACCTAAGTGATGTCATCCTGATGCCACATGTGGGTGCTGCCTTTTAGCTTAATTTCAGTGATGTCCTGCTGATGCCAAAGTATGTGCCACCCTGGGGTACCATCTTAAAGCTTAACCTCAGTGACATCCTCCTGATGCCACTGGGGGTGAGGCCCTAGGTTACCATCCTTAAGCTTAATCTTAGTGAATTCCTCCTGACATCACAATGGGTGTTCCCCTGGGTTACTGTCTTTAAGCTTAACCTTAGTGACTTCCTCCTAACATCACAATGGATGTTGCCCTGGGTTACCATCTTTAAGCTTATACCTTTGTGACTTCCTCTTGACATAACAATGAGTGTTTTCCTGGGTTACATTTTTCCTCCTGACATCACAATGGGTGTGGCCCTGGGTTACAATCTTTAAGCTTAACTTTAGTGACTTCTACCTCACACCACAATGGGTTTTGCCCTGGGTTACCATCTTCCTCCTGAGATCACAATATCTATTTCCCTGAGTTACCATATTTAAGCTTAACCTTAGTGACATTCTCCAGATAGCACAATGAACGTTCGCCTGGGTTACCATCTTTCTCGTGTCATCACAATCGGTGTTGACCCGGGTTACCATCTTCCTCCTGACATCACAATTTGGGCTGCCCTGGGTTATCGTATTTAAGCTTAACCTCAGTGACGTCCTGATGGAACAATGGTTTCTGGCCTGTGTAATCGTCATTAAACTTAACCTCAGTGATGTTCTCCAGATGGGACAGTGGGTGCTGCCTTGTGTTACTGTCTTTAAGTTTAACTTCAATGATGTCATGACACTACAGTGGGTGTTTCCTGGGTTACCTTCATTAAGCTTAACCTCAATGTTGTCAAGCTTAACCTCAGTGACGTCCTCCTCACACCACAGAGTTTGCTATCTAGGGATACAGTTTTTAAGCTTAACCTCAGTGCTGTCCACCTGACACCAGAATGGTTGGTGCCTTTGCTTATCTTTTTTAAGCTTAATTTTAGTGAGGTCCTCCTGATGCCCTGGGTGGTGTGGTCCTGGCTTACCATTGTTGAGCTTAACCTCAATCATGTCCTCCTGATGCCTCCATGCGTGATGCCCTCAGTTACCATTCTTAAGTTTAACCTCAGTGACGTCATTGTGGCCCTGGATTCCAATTGTTAAACTAAACCTCAGTGATGTTTTCCTGACACCAGAGTGGGTGCTGCCCTGGGTTACCCTCTTTAAGCTTAACCTTAGTGATGTCATCATGATGCCACAGTGTTTGTTGCCCTGGTTTACCGTCTTTACGTTTAACCTCAGTGACGTTCTCCTGATGCCATAGTGGATGCTGCCCTGTGTTACCATTTTTAAGCTTAACCTGAGTGATGTCATCCTGATGCCACAGTTGGTGCAACCCTGGGTTACCGTCATTTAACTTAGCCATAGTGATGTCCTGCTGACACCAAAGTATGTGCTACACTGGGTTAACATCTCAAAATTTAACCTCAGAGACATCCTTCTGATGCCACAGTGGGTGCTACCCTGAGTTACCATCTTTAACCTTAACCTCAATGGTGCACTCCTGATGCCATATGAGGTGTGGCATTGAGTTCTCATCTTTAAGCTTAATCTTAGTAACTTCCTCCTGACATCAAAATGGGTGTTTCCCAGGTTTGCCATCATCCTCCAGACATCACAATTTGAACTTCCCTGGGTTATCATCTCTAAGCTTAACCTCAGTGACGTCTTCCTGATGCCACAGTGGTTTATGCCCTGTGTTATTGTCATTCAGCTTAACCTCAGTGAGTTCCACCTGATGGTACACTGGGTACTGCCTTGGGTTACCATCTTTAAAGTTAACCTCAGTGACGTTCTTATGATGCCACAGTGGGTGTTGCCCTGGTTTCCCACCTTAACCTTAACCTTAGTGAAGTCAAGATTGACCTCATTGACGTCCTCCTGACACCAATGGGTTTGCTGACCTGGGTTACCGTCTTTAAGCTTAACCTCAGGACTGTCCACCTGACACCATAATGGGTGGTGATCTTGCTTAACGTTTTTAAGCTTAACCTCAGTGACGTCCTCCTTACACTACTGATGGTGCAGCCCTGGTAACACAGGACAACAAATATTGTGAAGTCAGGACGATGTCACTAAGTTTGACATTAAGGACGGTAACCCAGGGCAACACCCATTATGGTGTTAGGAGGAAATCACTAAGTTTAAGCTCAAAGACAGTAACCCACAGCAACAAACATTCTTATGTCAGGATGGAGATGGTAAGCCATCACAACATACATTGTGATGTCAAGAGTAAGAGACTGAGGTTAAGCTTAAAGATGGTAACCCAGTGCAAAACCCATTGTGATGTCAGGAGGAAGATGGTAACACAGGGCAACACCCATTGTGGTGTCAGGAGGAAGTCACTAAGGTTAAGCTTAAAGATGGTAAATAAGGGCAATGCAAATTGTGATGTCAGGAGAGAGATGGTAACCCAGGGCATCACCCATTGTGATCTCTGGAGAATGACACTAAGGTTTAGCTTAAGGATGTCAACCTACAGCAACACACATTCTGATGTCAGGAAGAAGAGGGTAACCCAGGACAACATTCATTGCGATGTCAGGAGGAAGATAGTAACCCAGGGAAACAACCATTGTGATGTCAGGAGGACATCACTAAGGTAAAGCAGAACCAATGTAACCCAAGGCAACACCCATTGTGATGTCAGGAGGAAGATGGTAACACGGGCAACACCCATTGTGGAATCAGGAGGAAGTCACTAAGGTTAAGCTTAAAGATGGTAACCCAGGACAACACCCCTTGTGGTGTCAGGAGAAAGTCACTAAGGTTAAGCTTAAAGATGGTAAATCTGGAAACACTGAATGTGATGTCAGGAAGAAAATGGTACACCCATTGTGATGTCAGGAGGAAGTCACTAAAGTTAAGCTTATACATTGTAACCCAGGGCAACACCCACTGTGATGTCAGGAAGAAATCACTAAGGTTAAGCTCAGAGATAGTAACCAAGGGAAACACCAATTCTGAAGTCAGGAGGAAGATGATAACCCGGGGCAACAATGATTGTGATGTCAATAGGAAGTCACTAAGGTTAAGGTTAAAGATGGTAACCCAGGGCAACAACTATTGTGATGTCATGAAGAAGTCACTAATGCTAAGCTTAAAGATGGTAACCCACGGCAAAACCCATTGTGATTCAGTGGGAAGAAGGTTACCCAGGGCAACACCAATTGTGATGTCATGAGGAATATGGTAACCTAGGGCAACACCCATTGTGATGTGACGAGGATGTCACTAAGGCTAAGCTTAAAGACAGTAACCCAGGGTAACATCCATTGTGGTGTCAGAGGAAAATGGTAACCCAGGGCAACACTCATTGAGATATAAGGAGGAAGCCACTAAGGTTAAGCTTAAAGATGGCAACCAAGGGCAACACAAATGGTGATGTCAGGAGGAAGAATATAAACCAGGGTAACAACCATTGTGATATCATGAGAAAGTAACTAAGGTTAAGCTTAAAGATGGTAACCCATGGAAACACACATAGTGATGTCAGGAGGAAAATGGTAACCCAAGGCAATACCTATTGTGATGACAAGAGGAAGATGGTAACCTAGGACAACCCCCATTGCAATGTCATGAGGAAGATGTTAACATAGAGCACCATCCCTTGCGGGGTGTGGAGGAAGTCACTAAGGTTAAGATTGAAGATGGTAAACAAGGGCAACACAAAATTGCGATGTCAGGAGGAAGATGTTGTCCCAGGACAACTCCCACTGTGATGTCAGGAGGACCTCACTAAGTTTAAGCATAAACATGGTAACTCAGGATAACACCCATGGTGTTTCTGGGGAAAATGGTAACCCATTGAAACACCCATTATGATTTCAGGAGAAGGTCACTACAGTTATGCTTAAAGAAGGTAACCCATGGTAAGAAGCATTATGATGTAAGGTGCAAGATGATAACCCAGGGGAACACATATTGTGATATCAGGAGGAAGTCAATAAGGCTAAGCTTGAACATGGTAACCCCAGGCAATAACCATTGTGATGTCAGAAGGAAGTCACAAAGATTAAGCTTAAAGATTGTAACCTAGGGCAACACTCATTGTGACGTCAGGAGAGAGATGTTAACCCAGGGAAACACCCATTGTGATGTTAGAAGATGGCAAGGCAGGAAAACACCAATTGTGATGTCAGGAGTATGTCACTACTGTTAAGCTTGAAGATGGTAACCCAGGACAATACCCAATGTGATGGCAGGAGGAAGTCAATTAAGTTAACCTTAGAGATTGTAACCAAGGTCAACACAAACTGTGATGTCAGGAGGAAGACACTAAGTTAAGCTTATAGACTTTAATGCAGGGCAAGAACCATAGTGATGTCAGGAGTAAGTCACTAAGTATAAGCTTAAAGATGGTAACCCAAGGAAACACCCACTGGGATGTCAGTATGTTTAAGCTTAAAGATGGTTACCCAGGGCACCACACATTGTGATGTCAGGAGGAAGTCACTAATGTTAAGCTTAAAGACAGTAACGCAGGGTAACAGCCATTGTGATTTCTGGAGGAAATCACTAAGTTTAAGCTAAAAGATGGTAACCCAGGGCAACACCCACTGTAATGCCAGAAAGAAGTCACTAACGGTAAGTTTAAAGATGGTAACCCAGGGCAACACTCATTTTGATGTCAGGAGGAAGATCGTTACCCAGGGCAAAACCCATTGTAATGTCATGAGAAAGATGGTAACCCAGGGCAACACCTATTGTGATGTCAGGAAGACATCAGCAAGGTTAATCTTACAGACAGTAACCCAGTTTAAGACCCATTGTAGTTTTAGGGGAAGATGGTAACCCAGGAAAGCACCCATTGTGATGTCAGGAGAATGTCACTACGGTTAACGTTAAAGAACGTAACTCTTTTTAACACACTTTGTGATGTCAGGAGGAAAAATATAATACAGGGGAACATCCATTGTGGACTAAGGAAGAAGTCAGTAAGCTTAAGCTTAAAGATGGTAACCTACGGCATCACCTATTGTGATGTTGGTGGGAAGATGTTAACCCAGGCCAACTCCCATTGTGGTGACAAGAGAAATTCACTAAAGTTAAGCTTAAAGATGGTAACACCCATTGTGATCTCAGGAGGATGTCACTAAGTTAAGCTTTAAGTTGGTAACCCAGGGCAATAACCATTGTGATGCCATAAGGGAGTCATAGAATTTAAGGTTAAAGATTGTGAACTAGGGCAACACTCATTGTGATGTCAGGAGAAAGTTGGAAACCCAGGGAAACATGAATTGTGATGTTAGGAGGAAGATGGTAAGCCAGGGCAACATCAATTGTGATGTCAGAATGATGTCAGTACGGTTAACCTTGAAGAAGTTAACCCAGCACAACACCCATTGTGATGTAAGGAAGAAGATTGTAACCCTTGGCAACACCCAATGTGGAATCAGGTAGAAGTCACTAAGGTTAATATTAAAAATGGTAACCTAGAGCAACCCCCATTGTGATGTCAAGAGGAACACAGTAACCTAGGGCACAAATAATTGTGAGGTCAGGAGGAAGTCACTAACGTTAAGCTTAAAGATGGTAACCCAGGACAACACCCATTGAGATGTCATAAGAAGTCACTTAAGTTAAGCTTACAGATTATAACCAAGGACAACACCCATTGTGATGTCAGGAGGAAATCACTAAGATTAAGCTTATAGAAGGTAATGCAGGGCAACAACCATTGGGAAGTCAGCAGTAAGTCACTAAGGTTAAGGTTAAACATGGCAACCCAGGGCAACACCCATTGTGGTGTTAGGAGGAAGTAACTAAGGTACCCCAGGACAAGATTTCAGGAGTAAATCACTAAGTTTAAGTTTACAGAAGGTAACACAGGGCCACACACATTGTGATGTAGGAGGAAGTTATTCAGGTTGAGCTTAAAAGTGGTAACCAAGAGCAACACACTTTGTCAAGTCAGGAGTAAAATCATAACCCAGGGCAGCAATCATTGTAATGTTAGGAGGAAATCACTAAGGTTAAGCTTTAAGAGGGTATCCCAGGGCAACACCCATTGTGATGTAAGGAGGACGTCACTAAGGTGAAGCTTAAAGATGGTAACCCAGTGCGACATCCATTATGGTTTGAGGAGGAAGTCATTAAAGTTAAGCTTAAGGATGGTAACCCAAGGTGACAACCATCATGATGTCAGGAGGAAGTTACTAAGGTTAAGCTTAAAGATGGTAATCCAGGGAAAGATCCATTGTGATGTCATGAGGAAGATGGGAACCCAGGGCAACACCCATTGTGATGTCAGGAGGATGTCTCTAAGGTTAAGCTTAAACATGGTAACCCAGGGCAACACCCATTGTGGTGTTAGGAGGAAGTAACTAAGGTTAAGATCACAGAAAGTAATGCAAGGCAACACCCATTGTGATGTCAGGAGGAAGTCACTAATGTCAAGCTTATATAGTAACCGAGGGCAATAACAACTGTGATGTCAGGAGGAAGTCAATAAGACAAAGCTTAAAATGGTAACACAGGACAATACCCATTGTGATGTAAGGAGAACATCTCTAAGGTTAAACTTAAAAATGGTAACCCAAGGAAACTCCCATTGTGATGTCAGGAGGCAGATGATAACCCAGGGAAACATCCCCTGTGATGTCAGGAGGAAGTCACTAAAGTTAAGCTTACATTGTAACCCGGGGCAACAACGATTGTGATGTCTGAAAGAAGTCACGAAGGTTAACCTTAAAGATGGTAACTCAGGGCAACACCCATTGTCATGTTAGGAGGAAGTCACTAAGGTTAAGATTACAGAGGGTAACTGAAGACAACACCCATTGTGATGTCAGGAGGCAGATGATAACCCATGGCAATACCCATTGTGATGACAGGAAGAAGTCACTAAAGTTAAGCTTACATGGTTACCAAGGGTAACACTGATGTCAGGAGGAAGTCATTAAGGTCAAGCTTAAAGATGGTAACCCAGAGCAACACCCATTGTGATATCAGGAGGAATATAGTAACTCAGGTCAACAATCATTGTGAGGTCAAGCAGAAGTCACCAAGGTTAAGCTTAAAGATGATAACCTAGGGCAACACCTATTGTGATGTCAGGAAGAAATCACTAATTGTAAGCTTAAAGATGGTAATACAGGACAAGACCCATTGTGATGTCATGAGGAAGATCGCAATGCAGGGCAACACCCATTGTGATGTCAGGAGGATGTCACTAAGGTTAAGCTTAAAGATGGTATCACAGCATGACACCCATTGTGGTGTCAGGGTAAGGTGGTAACCCAAGGTAACACCTATTGTGATGTGAGGAAAAAGTCATTATGGTTAATCTTAAGGATGGTAACCCATGGTAATATGCATTGTGATGTCAGGAGGAAGATGGTAACACAGGGCAACTTCCATTGTTGTGTAAGGAGGAAGTCACTAAGGTTAAGCTTAAAGATGGTAACCTAGAGTATCATCGATTCTGATGTTGGAAGGAAATCACCAGGCTTAAGCTTAAGACGGTAATGCACAGTGACCACCATTGTGATATCAGGAAGTCTGGAGGAAGTCACTAAATTTAAGCTTAAGGTCAGTAACCCAGGGCAACACACTTTGTGATGTCAAGACAAAGTTACTAAGGTTAAATTTAAGGATGATATCCCAGGGAAATATCCCAGTGTGGTGACATAAAGAAGTCACTAAGGTTAAGCCTAATGATGGAAAGAAAAGGGGAAACCCATTGCTTTGTCAGGAAGAAGATGGTAAACCAGGCCAACACCCATCATGATGTCAGGAGGAATTCACTAAGGTTACATGTAAAGACAGTAACCCAGGGTAACACAATTTGTGATGTAAGGAGAAAGATGTTGACCCATGGCAACACCCAGTGTAATGTCAGGAAGAATATATTAACACAGGGCAACACACTTTGAGATGTGAAGAGGAAGATGGTAACACAGGACAACACCCAATGTGTCAGAAGGAAGTCCCTTAGGTTAAGCTTACAGATCATAACCCAGGGCAACAACTATTGTGATGTCAGGAGGAAGTCACTAAGGTTAATCTTAAAGATGGTAACCCAGGGCAACACCCATTGTGGTGTTAGGAGGAAGACCCTAAGGTTAAGATTACAGAGGGTATCATTGTTATTTCAGTAGGACGTCACTAGAGTGAAGCTTATACATGGTGACCTAGGGCAACACCCACTGTGATGTCAGGAGGAAGTCACTAAGATTAAGCTTAAAAATGGTAACTCAGGGCAACACCCATTTTGATGTCAAGAGGCAGATAGTAACCCAGGGCATCAATCATTGTGATGTCAAGAGGAAGTCACTAATGTTAAGCTTAAAGATGATACCCCGGGACAAGAACAATCCTGATGTCAGGAGGACGATTGTTACCCAGGGCAACACCCATTGTAATGTCATGAAGAAGATGGTAATCCTTGGCAACACCCATTGTGATGTCAGAAGGATGCCACTAACGGTAAGTTTAAAGACTATAACCCACGGTATCACCCATTGTGGTGTCAGTGGGAAGATGGTAAACCAGGGCAACATCCATTGTAACATGAGGAGAAAGTCACTGTGGTTCAGTTTAAAGATGGAAACCCACTGTAACATGCATTGTGATGTCAGGAAGAAGATGGTAATACAGGGCAACATCCATTGCTGTGTAAGAAGGAAGTCACTAAGGTTAAGCTTAAAGATGGTAACCTAGGGCAACACCCATTGTTGTGACAAGAGGAAGTCACTAAGGTTAGGATTAAAGATGGTAACCAAGTACTTCATGAATTATGATGTCAGAAGGAAGATGATAACTCAGGGCAACACCCATTGAGATGTCAGGAGTTTAATGGTAACCCAGGGAAACACTCATTGTGATGTCAAGAGAAAGTCTCAAAGGTTAAGCTAAAAATGGCAATGCAGGGAAACACCCATTGTGATGTCAGGAGGAAGATAGAAACCCACTGCAACACCCATTGTGATGTAATGAGGAATATGGCAATCCAGGACAACAACCATTGTGAAGTTAGGAGGACATCACTAAGGTTAAGCGGAAGACCGGTAACCCAGGGTAACACTCATTTCGGTGTTAGTTGGAAGGCACTATGGTTCCACTTAAAGATGGTAACCCACAGCAACAAACATTGTTATTTCAGCAGGAAATGGTAACCCAGGGCAACACCCATTGTGATGTCAGGAGAAAGTCACTAAAGTTAAGCTTAAAGAGAGTAATCCAGGGCAACACCCATTATGATGTCAGGAGGAAGTCACTAAGATTAAGCTTAAAAATGGTAACACAGGGCAACCCACATTGTGAAGTCAGAATGAAGATATTAACCAGGACAACACCCAAAGTCTCATCAGATGGAAGTCAATATAGTTAAGCTTAAGGGCAGTAACTCAGGGCAACACCCATTGTTATGTGAGGAGGAAGTCACTAAGGTTAAACTTAAAGACAGTAACCCAGGGCTACAAGCATTGTGATGTCAGGTAGAAATCATAAGCTTAAGCTTAAAGATGGTAACCCAGGGCAACACCAATTGTGATGACAGGAGGACATCACTAAGGTGAAGATTAAAGATGGTAACCCAGGGCGACATCCATCCTGGTGTCAGGAGGAAGTCACTAAAGTTAAGCTTAAAGATTGTAACCCAAGGAGACAACCGTCAAGATGTCAGGAGGAAGTCACTAAGGTTAAGCTTAAAGATGGCAGCCCAGGGCAACACCCATCGTGATGTTGAGAGGTAACGAGGAAGTCGCTAAATTTAAGCAAAATACGGTAACCCAGGGCAACACCCATCTTGACGTCAGGAGAAAGTCACTAGGCTTAAGTTTAATGATTATAATGCACAGCAACACCCATTGTGAAATCAGAAAATCTGGAGTAAATCACTAAGTTTAAGCTTAAAGAGAGTAACCCAGGGAATCACCCTTTGTGATGTCAGGAGGAAGTTACTGAGGTTAAACTTAAGGATGGCATCCCAGTGCAAAATGTAGTGTGGTGTCAGGAGGAAGTCACTAATGTTAAGCCTAATTATGGTAAGCGAGGGGGACACCCATTGCGATGTCAGGATGTCAGGAGGAAATCACTAAAGTTAGGGCTAAAGACAGTAACAAAGGGCAACACACATTGTGATGTCAGGAGGAAATTGGTAACCCATGGAAACACCCATTGTGATGTCAGGCAGAATCACTAAGGTTAAGCATAAAGACAATAACCTAGGGCAACAAATATTGTGATGTCAGGAGGAAGATGTTAACTCATGGCAATACCCATTGTGATGTCAGGAGGAAGATGGTAACCCAGGGAAACACCCACTGTGGTGTTAGGAGGAAGTCCCTAAGGTTAAGATTACAGAGGATAACATTGTTATTTCAGGAGGAAGTCACTAGAGTGAGGCTTATACATGGTGACCCAGGGCAACACTCACTGTGATGTCAGGAGGAAATCACTAAGGATAAGTTTAAAGATGGTAACCTAGTTCAACAACATTTTGATGTCAGGAGGGAGATAGTAACCCAGGGCATCAATCATTGTTATGCCAAGAGGAAGTCACTAAGGTTAAGCTTAAAGATGATACCCCAGGACAAGAACAATTGTGATGTCAGGAGGACGATTTTTACCCAGTGCAAAACCCCTTTGTGATGTCCGAAGGAGATGGTAATCCTTGGCAAGACCCATTGTGATGTCAGGAGGATGTCACTAAGGTTAAGTTTAAAGACTGTAACCCAGGGTATCACCCATTGTGGTGTCAGTAACAAGATGGTAACCCAGGGAAACATCCATTGTAACATGAGGAGAAAGTCACTATGGTTCAGTTTAAAGATGGAAACCCACTGTAACATGCATTGTGATGTCAGGAGGAAGATGGTCACACGGGGCAACATCCATTGTTGTGTAAGGAGGACGTCACTAAGGTTAAGCTTAAAGAGGGTAACCTAGGGTATCACCCATTGTGATGTCCTGAGGGAGATGGTAACCATGGGCAACACCCATTGTTATGACAAGAGGAAGTTACTAAGGTTAAGTTTAAAGATTGTAACCAAGGGCTTCATGAATTGTGATGACAGGAGGAAGACAATAACCCAGGGCAACACCCATTGTGATCACAAGAGAAAGTCACTAAAATTAAGCTTAAAGATGGTAACCCATGGCAAAACACATTGTGATGTCAGGAGGAAGATGATAACCCAAGAGGACACCTATTATGATTTCAGGAGGAAGATAGTAAACCAAGACAACAGCCATTGTTGTGTCAGGAGGAAGTCAGTGAGGTATAAACTTAAAGATGGTAACCAGTGCAACACCCATTGTGATGTCAGGAGGTTAATGGTAACCCAGGGAAACACCCATTGTGATGTCAAGAGGAAGTCACAAAGGTTAAGCTAAAAATGGTAATGCAGGAAAACACCCATTGTGATATCAGGAGGAAGACAGCAACCCGCTGCAACACCCTTTGTGATGTCATGAGAAATATGGTAATCCAGGACAACAACCATTGTGAAGTTAGGAGGATGACACTAAGGTTAAGTGTAAGGACAGTTACCCAGGGCAACATCCATTTCAGTGTTAGGAGGAAGGCACTGAGGTTATGCTTAAAGATGGAAACCCACAGCAAAAAACATTGTTATTTCAGCAGGAAGATGGTAACCCAGGGCAACACCCATTGTAATGTCAGGAGGAATTCACTAAGGTTAAGTGTAAAGATTGTAACCCAGGGCAACAAACTTTGTGATGTCAGGAGGAAGATGGTAACCCATGGCAACACCCATTGTGATGTCAGTAGGAATTCACTATGGTTAACAATAAAGATGGTAACCTAGGGCACAAACATTGTGATGTCAGGACGAAGATGTTAACCCGGGGCAACACCTAATAGATGTCAGGAGGAATTCACTAAAGGTAAGCTTGTACATGGTAATGCAGGGAACCACCCATTCTGGTGTCAGGAGGAAGTCACTAAGGTTAAGCTTAAAGGTGGTAACCCAGGGCAAAAAAAAATTGTGATGTCAGGATGAATTTACTAAGGTTAACCTTAAGAATGGTATCCCAGGTCAAAACCCAGTGTGGTGTCAGAAAGAAGTCACAAAGTTTAAGCCTAATGACACTAAACGAGTGGGACACCCATTGCGATGTTAGGAGAAATATTGTAACCCAGGGCAACAACCATTGTGATGTCAGGAGGCATTCACTAATGTAAGCATAAAGATGGTAACTCAGGGCAACACACATTGTGATGTCAGGAGAAGATGGTAACCCATGGCAACAACCATTGTGAGGTCAGGAGGAACATAGTAACACACAGAAACACTCTTTCTGATGTCAAGAGGAAGATGGTAACCCAGTCCATCACCCAATGTTGTGTCTGGAGGAAGTCCCTAAGGTTAAGCTTAAAGAATGTAACGCAGGGAAACACCTATTGTGATGTTAGGAAGAAGTCACTAAGGTTAATCTGAAAGATGGTAACCCAGGGCAACACGCATTGTGATGTCAAGAGGAAGTTACTAAGTTTAAGCTTAAAGATGGTAACTGAGGGCAACACCCATTGTGATATCAGAAGGAAGAGAGTAACCCAGGGCAACAATCGTGCTGTCCAGTGGAAGTCACTAAGGTTAAGCTTAAAGATGGTAACACAGCGAAACACCCATTGTGATTTCAGGAGGAAGATGGTAACCCAGGGCAACATCTATTGTGTCAGGAGGAAGATGGTAACACAGGGTGACAACCATTGTGATGTCAGGGTGAAGATAGTACCCCAAGGCAACACTCATTGTGGTATCAGGAGGATATCACTAAGGTTAATTTTAAAGACAGTAACCCAGGGCGACTATTGTGGCTCAGTGAGTAGGGCTCCAACCCCATATACGGAAGATGGGTGGTTCTAACATGGCCTTGGCCAAAGTGCGAGAAAAAAAAAATGGTCGAGCATTCTGGTGGGTGCTTCTAGTCCTAATTACTTGGGAGGCTGAGGCAAGAGAATCACCTAAGCCCAGGAGTTGAAGGTTGCTGTGAGGTGTGTGACACCACGGCTCTCTACAGAGGGTGAGAAAATGAGACTCTGTCTCCACAAAAATAAATAAATAAATAAATAAGACATGTTTGGGCGGCACCTGTGGATCAAAGGACTATGGTGCTGGACCCATATACTGGAGATGGTGGTTCGAACCTAGCCCTGTCTGAAAAAAAATTGCAAAACATAAAAGATAGTAACCCAGAGCAACCCACATTGTGATATCAGGAGGATGATGGTAACCCAGGGCAACACCCATTAGAAGTGTCAGGCATAAGTCACTAAGGTTAAGCTTAAAGATGGTAACCCAGGGAAACACCCATTGTGATGTCAGGAGGAAGATGGTAACCCAGGGCAATACCCATTGTTGTGTCAGGAGGAAGTCACTAAGGTATAAGCTTAAAAATGGTAACCCAGGGCAACACCAATTGTAATGTGAGGAGGAAGTTGCTAAAGTTAAGCTTAAAGATGGTAACCCAGGACAACACCCATTGTGATGTCAGGAGGAAGATGCCAACCCAGGGCAACACCCATTCTTGTGTCAGGAGGAAGTCACTAAGGTTAAGCTTAAAGATGGTAACCCAAAGCAACACCCATTGTGATTGGATGATGTCAGGTTGCTTCATCCTGCCAGCCCAGTGGGTGTTGCCCTCGATTACCTTCGTTAAGGTGAACCTCAGTGATGTAATTCTGTCATTACAGTGGATTTTGTCCTGGGTTAACATCGCTAAGGTGAACCTCTGTGACATCATTGTTATGTCACAGTGGGTGTTGCCCTGGGTTACTATCGTTAATTTTAAACTAAATGACGTCATCCTCCTGAAGCCACAGTGAGTATTGCCCTGGGTTACCATTCATTTTTTTTTTTCTATTTTCAAATACAGTTTATTCTTAACTTTAACATTAAAAATACTCATGAGGGATTACAGCATAAGTCAATGAGAAGGGTCAAGTTTTCTAAGGTAACAAATTTTTAGTCTTATGAGCTTTAAGATATATATATTTTTTTAATTATTTTTTATTGAGTCATAACTGTGTACAATAATTCAGGCTTGGAGTACAGTGTGTGGGCTTCCCATACAATCGGAGATATTTTTATCAACCTGATTAATGTAACATTCATGATATTTTCTCATTTACTAT
>CAUYRH010049690.1:0-70724 GCA_963574655.1 Perodicticus potto | reverse complement strand
GAGGCATAACCTGTGAATATCTTCTCCCATTCTGAGGGCTGTCTGCTTGCTATACTTACTGGGTTCTTGGCTGTGCAGAAGCTTTTTAGTTTGATCAGGTCCCAGTAGTGTATTTTTGATACTGCTTCAATTGCCTGGGGGGGGTCCTCCTCATAAAGTATTCACCCAGGCCAATTCTTTCAAGAGTTTTGTCTGCACTTTCTTCTAGGATTTTTATAGTTTCATGTGTTAAGTTTAAATCTTTAATCCAGTGTGAGTCTATTTTCTTTAATGGTGAAAGGTGTGGTTTCAATTTCAGTCTTCTACAGGTCGCCAGCCAGGTTTCCCAACACCATTTGTTAACAGGGAGTCTTTTCCCCACTGAATGTTTTTAATTGGTTTGTCAAAGATCAAATAACAGTAAGTTGTTGGGTTCATCTCTTGGTTCTCTATTCTGTTCCAAATATCTACCTCTCTGTTTTTGTGCCAGTACCATGCTGTTTTGATCAGTATCAATTTATAGTACAGTCTCAGGTCTGGTAGCGTGATCCTTCCTGCTTTGTTTTTATTTCTAAGTAATGTCTTGGTTATTCGAGGTTTTTTCTGATTCCATATAAAATGAAGCAATATTTTTTCAAGATCTTTAAAATATGACAATGGAGCTTTAATAGGTATTGCATTGAAGTTGTATATTGCTTTGGGAAGTATGGACATTTTAACCATATCGATTCTTCCCAACCATGAGCATGGTATGTTTTTCCATTTGTTGACATGTTCAGTGATGTCTTTTCTTAGAGTTTCATAGTTCCGTTTATGAAACTTTCACTTCCTTCCTTAGGTAGACTCCCAAATATTTCATCTTCTTTGGGACTACTGTGAAAGGAATGGAATCTTTGACTATTTTTTCAGCTTGGTTGTTATTAGTGGATATAAAGCCTACTTATTTATGAGTGTTGATTTTGTAGCCTGATACTTTGCTGTATTCCTTGATCACTTCTAAGAGCTTCACAGTAGAAACCCTGGTGTTTTCCAGATATACAATCATATCATCTGCAAAGAGTGAAAGTTTGATCTCTTCTGACCGTATGTGGATACCCTTTATTGCCTTTTCTTCCCTGACTGCAATGGCTAAAACTTCCATTACAATGTTAAAGAGCGATGGAGACAATGGGTAACCTTGCCTGGTTCCTGATCTAAGTGGGAATGGTTTCAATTTAACTCCATTCAATACAATATTGGTTGTGGGTTTGCTGTAGATGGCCTCTATCAGTTTAAGAAATGTCCCCTCGGCTTGGCACCTGTGGCTCAACGGGCTAAGGCACCAGCCACATACACCTGAGCTGGCGGGTTCAAATCCAGCCCGGGCCCGCCAGACAACGACAGCTGCAACCAAAAAATGGCCGGGCGTTGTGGTGGGTGCCTGTGGTCCCAGCTACTTGGGAGGCAGGAGACTCACTTGAGCCCAGGAATTGGAGGTTGCTGTGAGCTGTGATGCCACGGCACTCTGCCCAGGGTGACAGCTTGAGTCTCTGTCTCAAAAAAAAAAAAAACATAACATAAAAATAAAAATAGAAAACTGGCAGGGTGTTGTGGTGGGCGCCTATAGTCTCAGATACTGGGAGGCTGAGGCAAGAAGATTGCTTCAACCCAAGAGTTTGAGGTTGCCGTGAGTTGTATGACACCATGGCACTCTACCCAGGGTGATGGAGAGACACTCTGTCTCAATAAATAAATAAATGAATACATAAACACTTGGATGAGAAACTATTTTATCTCACTTATGGTTTCAAAACGCATTTTAAGTAATGAATTAAACTTTATAAGCATTCTTGTGACATTTTCATTGACATCCAAAACATTTATACGTTTAAGATGGATGGAAACATTTTGGGGATCCAGCTGGGTGCTATCCTGTATTTGGGGTTCCCTGCCATGTAGATTTGGAAAGACGGTTGCATTAGACTAAGTGGAAAAAGCAACTGAAAGAGTAAGAGTTCACAGTTCCTGAGTGCTCAGCAACTCAGGGGCTGGGACATTGGGTTGGGGGGTTCAGGGCAGGACCCCACAATCGGGCTGCAGAATTTATGGCCTCCTATGAAAACACTGGAGATAGAGTGTGATTTTATCTTTTTCCATAAACAAAAAAAGTACGTGGCAATGCATGGAAAATGTCTAGAAGGAAACACTCCTAGCGTTAATAGTGGCAATCTCTTGGGAATAGAATGGGGAAGTTTTTAGTAAAATCGTAAATATTTTATCCAGCATACGTATGGAAAAGTGCACGAACCATATGCGTGGAGCTCAATGTAACTTCACGAGTGAAATCGGCACCGAGTAAGCGATCAAACACTCTGTCCTCCCCACCCAGCTCCTCCTCCGGGGGAGCCACACGCCCTCCCTGTCCTGGGGTCTATGCAACATACACAGGGCCGTGGTGAGCAGGGACGATTTTAAGTCTTCTCTATGCTTGTTTAATTTTCTCATTTTTCAAAGGTGAATATATATTACTTATGTAAAGAAACAAAGTTTTAAAAAGCAAGTCGATTTCAAGTATTCAAACAATAAAAAAAAACGGTGCTGTCCCAGGCCCTGTGGTTTAGAAGAAGAGCTTCAAAACCTATCATTTCTGGCCAGGGCCAGCCTGTCTGTCCGCAGCGTCACCACTGGCAGCCCCTCTGTGGGTTCCAGGATCTGACCCGCGTGGGTGGATGGAGCCCGAAACCAGGCAGGATGCAGCCTGGCTCCATCTTAGGCTAAATGTATGTTCTGGGGGCATCTCCCAGCCTGTAGGCCTCCTTTTCTCTTTCCCATCAAAGCTGCAGCAGTAGAGAACAAAGGCAACTGCCCTCCGGAAGAGAGTGGCCACGGGCCTGGGGTGGCAGGAGGGCTTGGGAGAGTGGCCTAGGACAGGGCTCCCCCAGACCAAAGAGCAGGCCCTGAGGGCCACTGGGGAAGACACTTTGACAGCCACTATTTGGAAGCAGACCTCCAGCACTTTAACACAAAGAAAGGGCTTCTCTGGGAGACTAGATACTGGGGGGGATACGTGGGGTCTGGGGAACACAAGGGACCCTTTCTCCCCATAAGGCCACTGGAGCAGGGGAGTTCTAATCAGGCCATAGGGCCCTCGACAGCCTTACCTGTCACAAAGCTGTGTGAGTGTGCTGGGTTGCCTCCCTGCCTGGAGTCCTTTTCCTGGCTGTGGGATGAGCATGGGGACTGGGACTCTGGGGTGGGGGTGGAGGGAACTCTACTCTGAGGGAGTGGGTACTCCACTCTGAGGGACTGGGTACTCTACTCTGAGGGACTGGTTACTCTACTCTGAGGGACTGGGTACTCTACTCTGAGGGACTGGTTACTCTACTCTGAGGGACTGGGTACTCTATTCTGAGGGACTGGGTACTCCACTCTGAGGGACTGGGTACTCCACTCTGAGGGACTGAGTACTCCATTCTGAGGGACTGGTTACTCTACTCTGAGGGACTGGGTACTCTATTCTGAAGGACTGGGTACTCCACTCTGAGGGACTGGGCACCCTATTCTGAGGGACTGGGTACTCTGGGGAAGCAGGTATTCTGGGGGAACTAGGTATTCTGGGGGAATGGGAATCACACATAGGACATTCACAGACACAGGAACTGTACATACAAGAACCGCACACATGGGATCCACACACATGGAACCACATATACTTGAGAACTGCACAAACTTGGGAACCACACACATGGGGACTGCACACACGGGAACCACACACTTGGGAACCACACACGGGGACGGCACACACGGGAACCACACACATGGGAACCACACACAGGGATGGCACACACAGGAACCACACACATGGGGACGGCACACAGGGGAACCACACACACGGGAACCACACACACGGGAACCACACACACAGGGGAACCACACACATGGGGACAGCACACACGGGAACCTCACGCCTAGGAATGGCTCACGAGAACTTCAGTACGAAGCTGCCTCCGTGGGCAGGGCGGGTGTGGAGCCTCAATTCTCTCTAACTTTGATCTCCTTCAGAAACTCCAATGCAAACATGAAGATGCACATGTGTTAAGTCTGGGTGGGGGACGTGCGCGTCTGGTACACGCTGAACTATTCATCAGCCAAAGCCTTGAGTGGTTTTGACGACATGACTGCTGTGAGGATGCTGGGGGGGTCTGTGGTTGGACACACCCACAGATGTTCACGCGCTGAGGTTCCCCAAGTAAGTGACATGTGCCACGGCCGACACGCCATCCAGCATCGCAGCAGGGACGTGACTGTTCAACGTTCTGGTCTGGACCCAGGAGTTGGCTTGTGGGCGTGTCCTAGAGTCTGACTCGGTTTCTGCCCTGCGCTGACTCTGTGAAGCCCCCTCTGCCTCAGTCTCTGGGAGCCCGCGGGAAGGCCCAGGGCCCCACGGTCAGAACAGACAAGCTCCTTCCCACACGCGGAAGACCTCATGCTGACCCACACCCTGACCACAGTGAAACCCCCAGCTGTTCTGTCTGGCTCCCTCATGCCATTTTGGGGGCATCTTGGGAGGCCTGCCCCACTCTCCAGGGACAGCCCCTGGGTGAGCCACGATCCTTGTCCCTCCCCTCTTTCCGCAGGTGCAGAACCATCACTGCCCACATCTGAACCCGACTCCGGGTTGGGGTCCATCCTGTTTTCTCAGTGGGCCACAGCCCACCCATGCTGTGAAGTTCTCGCCTCCTCATTCTGGGGGGGTCAGGCAGGGAATCAGGTGTCCATCTCTGGGTGTCTTTGTCTGGCCCTGGCCCTGGGCTGACCTTCTCCTGGGCCCATCTCGTCTGCCTTCCTCTCCACATCCTGGCCTCTCCTGGGAAGTCTGCCAGGAGAGAAGAGAAAGTGATAGCCGCTTGTGCCCACGGGAGACCGACGCCGTGCCGTGGGGCTCCCTCCCGTGTGTTAGAGTCACACACAGCAGCCCCAGGACTCTGGGAAGAGAAAATCCCACCAAATCCTCTGGATCATCGTCAGAAGAGCACCTGGGCTGTTGGCAGGACGGAGGAGCTCGGAGCCTGCACGCTGGTGGCATCTCAGGTTCGGCGGAGAATGCGTGGCAGGTATCTTCAGCGATGCGTGTGAGATGTGTGGCTGTGCAGACACACCAGCATCCGTGTCCTGTGAGGGGGGCTCTTAGAAAAGCTCCCCTGGGAGTTTGCTGGAGGATTAACATTGAACCATGGGAAATCACCCTTTTGGCAGCGTGAAACAGCCAAGTGGATGATTCCCTGTGGTTCACGTGGAAATGAAACAAACTGAATATCTTGCACCCTCCCTCAACTCTCACCTGGGTGGAGAATAGGGTTTTCTCGCCAGACGGAGGGACACACGAACACGTGCAGCCTCTTGGGGCCACTGGAATCGGCAGCTCTGGAGTTCCCACAGCGGGGATTTTCCAGGGACGGAGCAAGGCTGCCACGTTGCACGCTCGCTGCCGTCCAGACGGGGTCTCCCTCGGTCCACAACACTCTCTGGGACTGCAGGTCGTGAGGCTGCAGGAAAGCGGCCCCCTCTGCATGGGTCTGCAGCCCTTCTCCAAGCTCCTGACACAGCCCCTGCACTGCCTGGCCTCTGTGCTTTCTGCATCCACCTGGATCAGGCTCTCGAGATTGGCCACAGAAACAGCCTGGCCGCACTGGCGGCTAATGGCAGAGATTCGGGTGCCATGGGGAAGGCAGGACCTGTGCCCAGACACAGGCAATGTCCCAAGAATGGGTCTTCCCCGGCCCTGACGACCACATGTCCAGCCTGGCCAGGAACACATTGCCTTGGGCTGTCATCTGCACAGGCTTCTTGCAAAAGGAGGGAGCAAGAGGGCTGAGGCCCCTGCCCAAAGTGTGGCCCCAGACCAGAGGCATCAGCATTGGCTTGGAAATGCAGGGTGGCTCCTCCCAGACCTGCTGGCTCAGAATTTGCACCTGAACACCAGCCTGGATGATTCTCAAGCCTGTGGCTACAGGAGGGGGGAGCGGGAGGGAGCAGCCTGCAACAAGCAGCCTGTCGGACAGTAGGTTTGCAGACTGCACACACTCTTTGACTTTGCTGGTCCACCTTTCGGGATTTAATCTAAGGCAGCAACCAGAAGTGCACCCTGGAGGCACTTGGCACAGTGACTCAGCGCGTACCGTGGGTGTCATGGTGCAGGGCAGTGATGTCCCTTTGTCATCTTCATAGCAACCCCAGAATGCAAGGCTGCTGCCCTGATAAAAGAGCTGAGGCTCAGGGGAGTTTCGGCTTCGGGTCGCCCACCGGGATATGGTAGAATTCCCAGCTTCCTTCAGGCAGTTGGCCCCCACCTGGCCCAAGCCATCTGTGCCCATGGCAGGAGCACGCTCCCCACGGTGCTATTTACAACAGTGAGGGAGTGGGAATGGTCACAGTTCCAGCACCATGGCTGACCAAGCAGAATGTGGCCTGTCACTATTACTGGGCTTCCTGCTCTCTAACCTGGAGTGTGATACCAATGCCAGCAGGACCCTCCACTCAGGCCCAAGGTCTGCCTGGGATGACCTTTCTCCTCACCCCTGTGGACGGGCCCAGACCCTGGGTGCTCGGGGGCTCTGCAGGGGAAGGCAGCTGCCGGTTCTGCAGGCTGAGGCTGAGGCCCGGAACCCAGCCTTTGCTGCAGGTGTCCTGGCTTCCGTTGGTCAGTGGAGTTCCTGTCCAAGTGACACAGGCTGGCACTCCCGCAGGCAACTAAGAGCAGTTCTCCTTCCAGAGCTTGGTGCTTGGGGCCAGAGAGAGGGGTGGAGGGCAGAAGACGCCTCTGGCTGCCACGTCACTGTAACTGCAGCTATGGGACCCCCACGTCCTGTGGGTTCCCAGTGCTTCTGGTGGGCACATGTGTCTACACAGGCAGGCACAGCCCCGTCCTCTGCAAGTCCAGAAATGCACAGCTGGGGGCACACATGGCCTAATGTCACTTACCCGCTGGTGTCCTAGAGCCCTAGTGCCGCTGTCCCTGCCCCGTTTCTGCCCACGGTGCGGGTGCTTCAGAGGCAGTGCGGACGCCTGAGCCAGGCGCTACTTAACAGTGGCGTGACCCTGGGCAAATGGCTTTGTCTTTCTGTTCTGCAGCTTCGCTCCCTCCTGTAAAACAGTCATGATAGTACACTTACTTGACACTGCTATTGTGAGGATGGAGTTACAAGTAAGCACTACGTAGACATTACAAAGCTCTTCAGCACTGTACCCCCAGCACAGACGAGCAAACACCGCCACGTGTAACCATCACAGAAGGACACGGCAGCCACCAAGCGGGGCCGTGGGAGACGAGTTGGTGAAATGGGAAACGCCCAGACGTACTTGGAGAAGAAAGTAAGCACCAAACACCCTTTCGGTGTGACCCCATCTTGTCAAATGTATCTGTGTTAACTCCGCATAGGGAAATCGACTGGAAGGAAATAAGTCAACTGGTAACCGTTCTAACTGCTGGATAGTGGGACGGCGATTTTCATTTTTTGTCATTTTCTGTATTTTGTAAAATTTCTACAATAACCATAATGGCTCAAAAATGAACCAAGAACATTTTTAAAATCTCTGCAAACCAGGAAGCTGTAGCCCAAGGACTCCCAGCCCTTTTGGGGTGGGGGGGACTTTCGCCTCCCCAGAGTTGCACCCCATGGCGGGTGAAGGAGTCAGAGGAGGGATTAGAGGCCACCCTTCTCTTCCCCTAAAACCTCCTGGGGACCCTATTACCTTTCTTGGGGGCCTCCCACATGGGGGTATTCAGGCTCAGTGGGGCGATGCTTCGTCCTAGCACACAGCTGTCCATAAACAGGAGGGATGTTGGCCGGGCACGGTACTCATGCCTGTAACCCCGGCACGCTGGGAGGCCAAGGTGAGACGATCCCTTGAGCTCAGGAGTTTGAGACTAGCTCAAACACGAGTGGAACTATCTCTACTAAAAATAGAAAAAGTAGCAGGGCGACATGGCACACGCCTGTAGTCCCAGCTACTTGGGAGGCTGAGGCAAGAGCCCAGGAGTTTGAGGTTGCTGTGAGCTGTAACACCACAGCACTCTAGCCTAGACAACAGAGTGAGACTCTGTCTCAAAAATAAACAAATAAATAAATAAATGTCCAGAACTCGCAAATCCACAGAAAATAACATGAATGATTGCCCAAGGCTAGGGCAGGAGGCTGATGGGCGCAGAGTTTCTTTCTGGGGTGAAGAAAAGATAAGGCTACATCGTAGTGGGCAGTTTGCAATTTTATGAATTACTAAAAGCATTTAATTGTACTCTTTAAATGGGTGAACTGTATGTGGTATATGAATTATATTATTAAAAAGTTGGGTTTTTTTCCCCCACAAAGATTCTTCTCACATGCCAGAAAAACAAATTCAAAGTGATTTAGGCAAAAAGAGAATTCATTGGTCTCTATGCCCACCAAGAGAATTCATTGGTCTCTATGCTTTTGGTAAGTGGGTACATTCAGGGGTTGTCTGACTTCAGGTACTGCAAGGTTCAGGGTCTGACACAAGCTGTCAGCAGGTGGCTGAAGTCATCAAACACACAGGCTGAGGACAGCGGAGCAATGGGAAGGCTTCTTCCTGAGTGAAGGAGGAAGGGTGGTGGGCCGCTGGAGCCTACTGTAGGTGAGAGCTGGCCCAGGAGGGAGGCCCTGGGTGGGGGCGGCCTTCCTGGCCTGTCCAGGCAGAAGGCAGGGCTGGGGGTATGTTGGGAAGAAGGGAGCTGTGCCCAGCCCCTCATTACCTCTCAGGTGCCCTGTGATCCTGAGACAGACATTGTGTTACTCCTCATTCATTCACTTGGTCACCCAAACAGATTTATCGAGCACTGCTGATTGTGAGGAAGAACGTGACCAAAGCAGACCTGGCCCCCGCCCTCACACCTGGCCCATAGCGTGTGCCAAGCGCTGTGACTCGTATGGCCTCAGGGGCTGTGGGAGCACAGGGCTGCAGCACCTGTCCCGGAAGAGGGGTAAACAAGCTGAGGCCTGAACAAATACACCAGGCAGCGGGAACAGAATACGGGAAGGCAGAAGGCAGTCAGACCAGGTGGGCTACGGGGACTGTGGGAGGTTAAGAGGGAGGAGACAGGAGCTTGGCAAACCCCAGGTCAAGTGACCTGTGACAGGAAGGCTGGACTTTATCCTGGGGCCAGTGAGTGCTGGTGGAAGCCTTCATTGACAGGACAGGTGTGAACTTGCCTGGTCTGCACCCTGCACGCTGAATGAAGCTGGTCTACACTGGTCAGGGCTCCAGTTCACTACTGTGAGCTTTTCCATGTTGGCTTTGACCCTTGAAAACACCCACCAGCCTGGCGCACCTCAAGCCCCTTCCTGAGGACTCAACCACTTTCATCACCTCTTTTGAGGAAGCAGAAGATTCACAAGCCTCTTCCTTCTGCACACACGGCTCAGTGATGTTCCACGGGCATGGATGAACCGGATGCACAGTAGAGAAGAAAAAGCATGAGGAAACCGCTAGCTGCCTTGTTCTAATGAGGTCTAATCAAACTTATTAGCCCTGGGAGGCAGACAAGGAGGAGGAATAAATAAAAGCAATCCGACCGGGAAGTGTTTCTTTGGATGCTTCTGTGTGTGTGACATACCATCTGCTGAGCAGGAAGGGGTGAGAGAGACCTCTGAAACTCTCCACAGCCACAGGCTGTGTCCCCACGTGCCACATTGATGATATCAGCTGGTGTCAAACAAGGTCAAGAATTGCCACAGCTGAGTGAGTGTCTCGAAAGCACCTTCGGGCTGCAGCCTTCACTGTATATGACAAATTTGGATTCAACACATGTTTAGGGAATGATGACTGCTCATTCATTTATTTGTTAATCCATTTACCATTTACTCAAAACACAAGGATTGCAGCTCTGCTGTGTGCCCGACACCACAGCAGGTGCTCGGGGGAGAAGAGGAATCTGACAGGGTCTTACCTGGCAATACTCCCTCTGCCTGTTTGAGCGAATGAAACCAGGAATTAAAAGATAGTTACATGGCAGGGTGCTGACCAAGTTCAGAGAAGAGACACTGCTACTGGCCTGGCACCCCTGGAGAGGAATGGGGAGCCCTGAATAGCAAGGTTCTTCTTGTTCCTCAGTCAGAGACATTCGCACACATTCCAGAACACACAGATGGAAAGTGAAAGTATGTGCTTTTACAGTGGAAACAACCTAATGTCTACTTACAGTACAACGCATCGGTAGCATTAATACATTCCTACAATGGAATGTTACCCAGCAAAGGGAACAGAGAAATCTCAGAGAAACAACCACATGGATGAATCCCACAATGTTTGGCAAGAAAGAATGCGTATAGTGTGACTCTCGTCACATACAGCTCAAAGGCAGGCAAGACTAAATTATGCTGAGCACGCAGATACACAGGTGGCAGAACCAAAGAAAAGCAAAGATGATTATAAACTCAGATTAATGGTTCTGTGTGGGGGAAGAGATTATGATTGGGGAGGAACGCATGGTGGTTGTTGGAGTTTGATAATGTTCAGTTCTTTGGTCTGGGTGGGCTTTACATGGGCACTTGCTATATAATTATTCATTAAATTATACAAATATGTAGCTTGGCCGTAGATAACAACCCGTCTTTCCCAGTGAGGGCACATCCACACACTTGAGACAGAAGAGAGTGATGATTGCACATCTGTACTCTGCTGTCAACTGTTCATTTCCACCTTGGGCAAGTGAGTTGACTTGTATGAGCTTCAGGTTTCCACATATAGTAGTACCAACCTCATAAAGTTGTTTTGGAAGTAAGGGTGATAATGAATGTAAAGTGCTCAGCACAGAGCCAGGCACATACATGAAATAACTCATCATCACCATCATTACCACATCATATCACCATGACTGGCATCACCCTCACCATCATCACCATCATCATCACCATCACCACCATCTTCACCATCATCACCATCACCATCTTCACCATCACCATCATCATCACCACCACCAACACCATCATCATCATTAACATGACCATCACCATCATCATCTTCAGTATCAACATCATCACCACCACCATCACCATTATCACCACCGTCTTCATCATCATCACACCACCATCATCACCATCTTTACCATCATCATCATTAACATGACCATTACTATCATCATCTTTAGTATCAACATCATCACCACTACCATCATCATCCTCAGTATCTACAGCATCACCACCTTCACCACCATCATAATCACCATGTCCATCGCCATCACTATCATCATCTTCAGCATCATCACCATCACCTTCACCACCATCATCTTCAGTGTCACCATCATCACCAGCATTATCAGCATCACCACCATCACCTTCCTCACCATGAGAATCACCATTCCAGCCTCTCTTTTTCCTTCCTGCTAATTCATCCAAATCACTGCTGCATTATCCTCCTCTTTTTCTTCCTCCTTCCTCCTCCTCCTCCTTCTTCTTTTTTCTTTTTTTGCAGTTTTTGGCTGGGGCCAGGTTTGAACCCACCACCTCCAGTATATGGGGCTGGCGCCTTACTCCTCTGAGCCACAGGCACTGCCCCCTCCTTCCTTCTTCTACCTGTCTTTTGTAATTATCTTCATCTTGAAATCAAATGACAAGTGACAGTGCTCTCTGGGGTCACAGATAGTTCTGTGGTTTGTTAACTAAGGAAATAAAAATCATACCTATCATTTTTTCAAAGCTCTTCCATACTCAATTTTAAGTCAACTCTCTCATCCACAGAGCACAATCCCAATTTGTGGCTCATAATATGCTTTCTCTACTTGCCCTAGACATGCCAATCATACCTTCCTACTGTCACGAGTCAGGACCCCACTCCCTGGCCATAGCTTACTGGGTTAGGAGTGAGCACCTGACTCAAGCTGAGAATCTCTCCCAGGTCTCAGGAATCAAGACCCTGAGAATGCAGGTCGGTGACTGTCAGGATGGAGAGGGTATTGCAGAGCAGGCCACCTGTGAACAGCAGAAACATGAAGCAGATTGGCAAATAGGGAAACTTTGGTCCTGACACTGTGAGAAGGTGGCTCTCTACAAGCCGGGAAGTGAGCTCTCACCAGAAACTGAATCAGCCAGAACCTAGACTTCCAGCCTCCCAAACTTGGGAAAAGACTCTCTGTTGTTTAAGCCACTGAGTCTGTGGCACTTTGTTACAGCAGTCCCCATAGGCAATCACACAGGGCATGGTAAGCTTTCTCTGTAAAGGACAAGATGGTAAATATTTTAGGCTTTGCGAGCTATATGGTGGCTGTCACCACTACTCAACTCTTCGGCTGCCATATGAAAGTCACAACAGATAAACGAGCAGGCATGGTTGTGTTCCAATCAAATTTTATCTATAAACACAGGCGGTGGGCCAGATTTGGCCTCTGGGCTGCAGTGTGCATGTTGCCTGGCTTAAAACAGCAATCATTTATTTTGTTCAGAAACTGAAATTATGACAAGATGCGAAGGGAAAGGCTTGTCTCTGCTCCACGCGGTGTCCGCTGGCGTGGCCCACCTGGAGGCTGGCGGGTCTACACTCTGCAGCCCTCAGCTGGTGCTGGCTGCTGGCCGAGTGGCCATGGCTCCTCCTTCTTTCCCTGTCGGTCCGTCCACAGGCTGCTCAGGCTGCCTTAGAGCATGGTGACTCTGCTCCTGGCTTGAGCATCCAAAGAGCATGAGGTGGAGGTTGTGTCAACTGTTTACGACTAGGCTCTGACCTCACCTTGTGTCACTTCTTCGATACTCACAAAGCAGCCCAGATTCTGAGCGATTTCGTGGACGGGGGATTTGGTGACACCTCACAGTCTCATGACAGGCACAGGCATGGACAGGAAGGCGGGTGGAGATTGCTGTCGATTATGGCACCCGCAGGCTGCCGAGGGGACAAAAGGAGGCCTTCTTAAATATAATAAACTCAGGGAGCCTCTCTGGAGCTGAGGCCAGAGAGATTCCCGGCCCTAGAAGAGGGACCAGGCAAGGAGAACGGGGAGTGGCAATGGCAAAGCCTCAGGGCCAGAAACCTGTGGGCAGGAGCCAGACAGACCTGGGCTCAGCTTCTGTCTAGATGCCGTTTCCCTCTGGGAAGGTGCTTCACCTAGCTGGGCTCACACGGGTTATGTATGTATGTATGTATTTATTTATTTTATTTTTTGAGACAGAGTCTCTCCCTGTCACCCAGGGTAGAGTGCTATGGTGTCATCATAGCTCACTGCAGCTGCAGACTTTTGGACTGACGGGATATCCTCCTGCCTCAAACTCCTGACTAGCTGGGACTACAGGCACCCTCGACAATGTCCTACTAGTTCCTCTACTTTTACAGAGATGGGGGTCTAACTCTTGCTCAGGCTGGTCTTGACCTCCTGAGCTCAAGCAATCCTCCCTCATCAGCTTTCCAGAGTGCTGGACTTATAGGCATGAGCCACCATGTGCCCGGCCCTTACAAGGGTCTTTTTAAAAAGGAGGTTGTGTAGTTCCACTGACCCCCAGGAGTCTGACAGTTAACTAATGTGAGGTCCTCATCCTGGTGCCCGGTTCACGGGGACCCTGGAATTCTACACGTGACTTATAGTTTTTTTCTCTTTTCTCCCTGATTTTTGTTTTTAAATTGCTGGGTGCTGCTGTGTTTATAGCCTTGGAGAGTTTCCTTCAAAATGAAATCAATACTGTCAGCCCAATTAAATGGGAGAACTATTTCCAAATTGCAGAAAACAAATGCCTCCAATATCTGCATTTCGGAGGCTGTTGCAGCTGAAGTTACTCTGACAGAAGAGAGAGGTTCAGCTGGAGGCAGGGGGCAGGTGGCTGAGAATTGCAAGGGACCAGGGCATGTACTGGACAGAGGCAGAGATGCTGACCTGACCAGTAATTCCTTGGAACCCATCACCAATTTCCAATAGGATCTCAGCTGCAATCTACTTGTGTGAGGAAGGGCTGCTGAATCAGCAAAAAGGATTGGAAATGAAATGGGAGAAAGGAAATGCAGAGTGGATGAGAGTAATGACAATGTTTATTTCAACAGGCTGAGGGCTGGGTGTCCCCAAGTGAAATCTGTGGCCTTTGCAGGGTGGAAGGCCTCCCAGGAACACGACTCCCCACTTTCCATGTGCTGACTATGTGCTGGGTGCCCAGTTCCTGGAATTCTAACAGCAAACCTATAGAAGCCACCGTTATTCCATTTTACAGAGGAGAAAACTGAGCTCGGAAACACTAAGTGACTGCCCAAAGCCACATAGCTGGCGGGCCTTGGAGGCAGGATTTGAATCTTGAGAGGAGGAGTATGTTATCCTTTTGCAGACACATTAACAACATATAAGCTTTCACTGACACAAAAATGTCCCTGAGATTCTCTTTCATACCTGGTTAGATTAACAAACTACACTGAAACAAAATAAGTTTGATAACACCAGGGCCAGCCAGGAAGTGAAGAACCACAAGCCACGGTACACGGCAGGGTGACAGGACCCATTCTAGAGCAATTGGCAGCTTTCAGTAAAGTCTGGGATGTACTTGATCCAATAATTCTACCCCTAGGCATTTAGAAAAACCTTCTGGAGCCTGGACGCAGGACTAGAAAGTGTACTGATACATTGTGACCGCAGAGGAGAAAGTGGAACCGCCCCCCCACGTCCCTCTTGGCTGGTAGTGCTTTGGGGAGTGGGCCTAGGTGCCTAAGGCCAGACGCTGAGTGAACTCTGAGCCTCCAGGAGGGGCTGCTTGTCCTGTGGAGCCCATTTAGCCAAAGGTGGGGGGGGGCTGGTCATTTAAGATGGCAGCAGGGTCCTCAGCTCACCAGGGGCTGCAAACTGCGCCTCTTCTCCCGTCCTGAAGCTCAAGCTCCTGGCTGGGATGTTATTCCTGGTTCACTGAAATACCTGTCACCCCGCCCCACTCCCTTAAGTCGGGACCCTTACGGGACCCAGGGCGGTCTCCCCCTACCCTGCAGCCGGGTGGCGGCTGCTGCCATTTGCAGCACACAATCCCGGAGGGCGGGAGGAGGGCTTCTGCCTGCGGGTTTATGGTCCAGGAAATGCATTTTCAATTGGTCCCAGGATGCTCAGATCAAGAACCAGACACCATCTCCTGCGGTGGAAGGGAGTGCATGTGTGGAAGGCGATCCCACCCTGCTCCAAAGCGCGACAGCTCCCGGAGTAGGGGAGTCTACCTGTTGGCCAAGGCGCAAGGCGCACGGAATTTGGGTGACTGTTTCACGCATGCCTTGTGGCTCTACTTTCCCTGAATTTAAGGGCGGGGGGCGGATTTGCCAAATACATGTTTTCGGAAAAGAGAACCTCTTTCCCCTCCCCCCACTCGGACCCAAGCTGCCAGAAAAAAGGGTGGATTCTTTGTCATAGGAAAAAAACGCCTGTGGTTTGCAAAGAGCCTCTCAGTCAAGTCCGGGGCAGGTGGAGCGGACCCGAGCAAGGAGGGCGAGGAGCGGGGGCGAAAGGGGTCGGGAGCCCGGGCGGACCGGCAGGAGCAGAGGCTGGGGCTCCCCAGCTCGCCGAGGCCGGCTTCACCTCCTGGCTCCCGGGAGGGGCAGAGGGCGCCCTGGGTGCTGGGCGCCTTCCCATTACGCAGTTCCTGTCCCTTTAAATGCAAGTCCCGGGAAAGGGAGGCCGGGGCGCCCCGGCTGGACCCCTATTCCCCGGCCGGCCAGAGCCAGGGGGACAGCCCGGAGGAGGGCGCGCCGGGCCGGGGTGCGGAGGGCGTGGCGCCCCGGGGACCCCGCCTGCGCACCGCGCCCTCCGCCAGGCCTCCAGCGCCCCTCTCCAGGCCGCCGCGCTCTGGGGGCGGGGGCGGCGGGGGCGCGCGGGCGGGGTGCGGGGTGCGGGCGCGCGCGGCGTCGGCCCGAGCGCGCGAGCCGGGCCGGGAGCGCACGCCATCGCCGCCGCCGCCGCCGCCCGAGCCCGCCGCATTGCTGCTGCCGCCGCCGCCGCCGCCCCGCGCCCGGCCCGCGGCCCCCAATATGGTGCGGCCGCCCGCGCCGCCTCCCGTGCCGCCGCCGCCCGCGGGCCCCGCCGCCGCTCTCGGGCGCCCGCTGCGCGGCAGCCGCAGGTGGGGGGCTGCGGCCCGGGCCTGAGCCGCCCGCGCGCCCGGCCGGGCCTCGAGAGGCGCCGTCCCGCGGGGCCCGCCGGCGAGGGGCATCTGCCGCTGAGGTGGAGCCGCGGGCACCAGCGCCGCCGCTCCTGCCCCCTCCCTCCCCCTCCCCTCCCCCTCCCCCCGGCCCTGTCTCCAGCGGGAGCGCGAGACGCTGGTCAGGCTCCGCGGCGCCGCTCGGGGAGGAGCGCTCGCCCCGACCCTCCGAGACCCCGCCGAGGCCGGCGCCGCGGCCCCGCCGCCCCGGAGCTGCTCGCTGTCGTCTTTGCCGTCTCCATTCTTCCTTTAAAAAAACGAATCAAAACAGAAAGCCAGCCAGCCAGCCAAGCAAGACTCCGGTTTGTTGATCGCCTCCTTTTTTTTCACCGTTTGCGGGATTTGCAAACCGAGTTTCATGCATGTCCAGTGGGGGCAGGTTTAATTTTGACGACGGAGGGTCCTACTGTGGAGGCTGGGAGGACGGCAAGGCGCACGGCCATGGCGTCTGCACCGGCCCCAAGGGCCAAGGCGAATACACCGGCTCGTGGAGCCACGGCTTCGAGGTGCTGGGCGTCTACACCTGGCCCAGCGGCAACACGTACCAGGGCACCTGGGCGCAGGGCAAGCGCCACGGCATCGGCCTGGAGAGCAAGGGGAAGTGGGTGTACAAGGGCGAGTGGACGCACGGATTTAAGGGGCGCTACGGGGTGCGGGAGTGCACGGGCAACGGGGCCAAGTACGAAGGGACCTGGAGCAACGGGCTGCAGGACGGATATGGAACCGAGACCTACTCTGATGGAGGTAGGTACCGCGGCGGCGGGCTGGGGCAGGGAGGGCACCCTCTCTCAACCCTGCCCCTTCTGTTTATCTCCGGGGAAGTTGAGCTTCTCCCTCCGCTTGGGCACCTGGGGCATCTCCTGGGGTTTCCTGGATGCCACAGCGCTCCTGGCCACAGGTTGTCCCACTGCCTGGGGAGGACAGTTCCTCGGGGCCAGCTGCAGGGTGTTGGGGGCCTTGCAGGACCAGAGCCAGGCCCCGGGCCGCAGCGCAGAGCAGAGTTATCAGTGCCTCAGCCAGAGCAGGCCTGAGACCTGCCCAAGGCCCAACTGGACCTGCCCAAGGCCCAGCTGGGCCCTGGCAACCTCCGGAACCCCCTCAGGGTAGAGGGGGCTGGGAGGGGACCCCCCTTCTTGGCGTGGCCCCCTTGGTGTAGCCTTGATATCAGGCTTAGGCTTCGCTGCTTGTTTTCCTGAGGCGCTCAAGGGCCTTCCTCAGTCCTGAATCAACCCAAGCCAACGGGAAGGGAGTGATTGGGAGCGCTAGGGGCGGGGGATGGCAGCCCAAACCAAAACAGCCAGGCAATAAACTTCTAGGTGGTTGGACGCGGGCTGGCGCTGTCGAAGCAGGCTGCTGGGGTGGCGGGGGGTGGGGGTGGGGGGGCCCATCTGCTTAGCCAGAGCCCAGGAATCTTGCCTTTCAGTGGCTGAATCATTTTCACCGTTAGTTTGGAGAATTGTTCTGTGCCTTTATTCTAAGATGCCACCACATTCAGGGCAGAGCCTGGTGCCGGAAGCCTGTGAGCCTCTGGCCCGAGCTACGGAGAGATGGTTTCTTTGCAGTGAGCCTCAGTCGGCTTTACAGCTGCCCCCCGGCCAGATGCTCCTGAGCCTACCCTCCGTGCACTGGAGGCGCAGGGATCTGCTGTCATTCCTGGAAGTGACACCCCAAACAAAGCTGCACTCTGCATCCCCCTGACCCCCAGCCAAGAGCTTGTGAAGTGGCTTCCTTGCCCCCTTTGGGCTGCTCAGCTGTGCTCCAGGCGTGGACGCCTGGGAGAGGGGCAAGACGCAGCCATGACTTGTGCTTCTGCTGGATAAGCATCGGGAGTGTGCGTGTGGTCTCCTTGTCCCTGCCTGCCACTGCCTCTGAGTCTCAGGAAGAAAGCTCTGAACACCTGCTCCCTGGCCACATCCAGGAGTGACAGGGGCTGCAGAGAAATTATTATTTTGGCTTATGCAACTGAAAAGCGGGGTTCGTTAGTACCCGAGGAGGAGGAGGAGTCTGGGGCAGTTAATTATATAATGCTCCTGCCTGTCAAAGCCGTGCCCAGCCCAGCCCCGGTCTCAGGCGGCCTTTTCTGTGCTGTTGTTGTTTTCATGGAGCAGGTTGGAGAGCTTCCCTGACCCTGGGGCGCGGAGGGCTGGGCAGGAGCAGACGGTCCTCCCTGGTTCCAGGCTGTGGGCGTGTGTATGTGTGTGCGCGCGCGCGTGAGTCTGTGTGCGCGCACAGGCACGGCGAGGCCCTGGCAGCAGATGTGGGTGGCTGAGGCGGGCAGACAGGCAGCCTGGCGCTCCCAGCTGGGCTGTTCGGGAGCCCAGGGGCAGTTGTCACCCCCAGTGCTTGCACCAGGCTGCTCTGCAGAGGGGCTACCCCCTGTGCCCACTCTGGGAAAACTGTGTGTGCCAGGTATATGCTGGGCATGGGCAGGAGAGGGTCTTGGGCTCCTGTCGTATCTGGAAAACTCCTAGAATGTTTGGAGGGGGTACCCAAGCCTGTCCAGCTTTTAGCAACCTGAGGAATTCTTTTCTTCATTTGGGAAATGTTTCTTGTGGGCACCATAATCCAGCTGTTCCAGGATCTGGAGGACAGCAGTGAGCAAAGCAGACAGAGTTGATGCCCTCATGGAGCTTACATCTTAGGGAGAAAGGGTGGTGGGAAGAGAGGACCTAGTTCGGCGGCTGGCTGGGAGTTTGAGTCCCAACATGCTGATGTGAGAAGCGTTTCTGTCTATGGGCTGACTTTCTTGGGTTCTCTACCAGCAGTGAGTGTCCCACTACCCAAGGCCTTTCCTCATCGACCTGCTGGGTCATGTCCATCTTGTGGGGGGAGGCCAGCGAGGCCCAGTGTCCATGTTAGCTAAGGGCCCCCAGTCTGTCTGGACCAAGCCCCTGCTCCCAAATCGCAGAGCTAGAATAGCGCCCAGACCCCGAACATACCCTCCAGAGGAATGTGGTTCTCCGTTCTCCTGTGGGAGGACTGAGGGAGACACAGGTGTGAGCATCAGGGCCAGCAGTTGCTTTGGTTAGGGCCATTGTGTGAGAGAAAATTGGCTTGGACCCCTGGCTGGGATAATCAGGTCCAGACATCTGGGGCACTTTTCTGGAGGAGCCTCTCCTTAAGAAGGCAGTGACTGTGGGGAATGCACACCCCCAGCAGCCCTTCCTGGGGTGCAGTGATCCACCAGAACAGAAAACAGGGGCCCCCTGCCTTCTCCTGCTTGGACATTTTCTGAGCAAGCAATTGGAGCCATCATGAGTTCATGATCCTGACTCCAATCTGACTTTCCCTCTATACAAGGGATGGACATATTGGGCAAAGCTCATGAACTATAGTCCAGCTTGCAGTGCTGAGTGGGGGAAACAGCGATTTTCATGAATATGCTCCAGTGGCAAATGTGTTCTACCTCTCTATGGAATGAGGATGGATTTGGCGCCTCCTCTCCAGGCTTGCTGTACCCTCTGTGCAGCAGATGCCACTTTTGATACGAGAGGAGCAGCCTCTGATCTGTGTGGTGAGGCCGTGGACAGGAGCACACGTGGAGTTGATATGCTGGCCCTGCCTTTGCCTTGCTTTGTGACCTTGGACAAGTTGCTCAACCTCTCTGATCTTGTTTCTTCATCTTTACAAAGGGCTGTATTGTAGGTTTGGATTAGTTGAGAGCAGGTGGTTGTGCCGATCACAGTAAGCTTCCATTATTATTCACCACTGGTTTTATTATAGGTCATATGCAGTGGTTGTCACTTGTAATGCTCACTGATAGAGCCAGTAGCCAGGCCTGCCCTTGGGAGATAATGGAAATGATAGCAAATGGCAACATTAGACACTGGCTTGCCAGGCATAGGGCAAGTGTTTACATGAGTGACAGTGCTTAGTTCTTATACCGCTAGAAGGTTGGTTTTCTCACTGTGCCCATTTCACTCATTGGGAAGTAGAGGTTCCTAGCAGAAGTGCCTTGGGTGGGACTGGGATTCATGCTCAGGATAGTGATTCCAGAACCTGTGCAAATGCTTGGTACGCCTCTTTCAAAACTGCCTGTGCAGAAATGCCTCCTGTTCTTTCTTCTTCACAACCATTCTTCTTTCTTGGGTGCAGGAGCCCAGAGTTGCAGGCAAGTGCACGCATATAGACCCACAAACCACGGCCTCCCCAGTCCTCCCCCAGCCCCACTGAGATCACCACTTTCTCCACTCTAGGGACCTCTGCACTCTGCTTCACGGGGGAACGCCCCTCCTGGGCGCTGCATACACAGAACCCCTCGGACCACAATTACCCCCTCAACTAAACCCTCCCACACCCCGTGAGTCATCTCACGCCCCGGCCTCTCCCCTCATACTCAGGTCCCGTTCACCGGCCCAGATTCCTCAGCCCACACAAATCACACACACCCACAGGCAGAATTCAGAGGCACCCGGCGCCTGCGCACAAACGCGCATGGGGCACCTGCCACCTGGAGACATTTTCCACCCAGTCCCCCAAAACACAGCCACGTGCACCCTCCTGGCTTTGCTCATTCCCCACTTGCCAAGAACTCAGAATCCCTCCCAGCCTTGTAAGGGGAGTTAAGACGGCAGATGCCGCGGTGTGCTTGGTCTCCATTTTAAACACATGCTTATGCTGTTAATGGCCCTTTAAAGAAGAAAAATATATATATCTCATCCAAACAAAATAAACTACCATTGGGCATATCTTTGGCGCTTGGCTATGAATATGTGACAAGTAAACTTTTCTAAAAGACTCAGATGCCCAGGCTGGGAGGAAGCAGGTTCCTCCACAGGGAGATTACACCAATAGAAACGGATTTCCCAGCAATGGGAGATAAAAGCATCTCAGAGAGTCTCTGTCAGCCACTTCGGGGGTGGGTGGTGGAAGGCACCATTAGGTGAAAAGAGAAGGAGGAAGCAAATAGCTGGGTCTGTGTTGCCAGTTACAGAGAGCCGAGAAAGAATGTCACTGCATAGCCTCCCTCCCAGCTCAGGCCTCAGGGCACTCACCCTGCTTTCTGCTGGGGCCCTAGAGAGCAGGAGGGAGGCACTGTGAGCCCCTCCTGAGATGCTGCGTCCACAGGGCAGTGGGCGAGTGGCCCCAGCTGACCCGAGGGAGGACAGAACTCCAGCCCCATCTTCTAGGAGGACACCAGCCAAAGAGAGGCAGAGCAGGAGGGGCATGGTAATGGGGCAGCAACCTCTGCTGTTTTGCTCCAAGACTTTCTTTCTCCCGCAGCTCTTCCCAGGCCTCCACAAGTCTAAATATAACTAGATCTCAACTGTGTGCTGAAGATTTTGTATGTAATGCTCTTTGTGTCCTTAAATGACAAAAAGATGTTTAGATTTGTGAGTACTAGCAGGCAGGGTGAAGTTTGTGTAAAGTGGATCAGCCACTTCCCCAGTGGGTAGTTTCTGGCTTGTGAGAGCCAGCAGGGTCCCCGCTCTGGCCGGAGAAGGCTTCGCTCAGGAGAGGAGGAGGCTTCAGCACCTTGGAGAGTGCTCCTGCCGCTGCCGCTGCCGGGCCGTGACCACGGGGCTCGCATCCCCTCAAGCTAAAACTTATCTGCTGGCTCTGGCCACCTGGCTCCAAACTCCCCAGCATGCTCAGTTTCAGAAGTTTGGGTGGTTCCCCTCTGCCAGTGTCTGAGTTCCTGACTCCAAGAAATGCCCCCGCTTGGGTTGTGTGCCTGCTTTCCACCTCCAGATGCATAAGGCAGAGCTCCTGCCAGGTGTCACGCCATCTCCTGGGTCATCCCAGGCAGCGTGTCCAAGCTGGCGGAGGTGGGCTTGGGGTGAGACGTCAGTAAGACTTACAGAGGTTGCTCAGAAGTCTAAGGTTCACTTCTGCCCCAGAGTGGGTGTCTTCTATTCCCATGGAGCGTAACAGGTGCACAACCAAAGGCAGACAAAAGAAGGATTTTGTCTGGTGCGGCCAACGAAAGTGTTTTGCCATCACTCTCTTTAAATTAGTATCAGTGGGTTAATTCTCTGGTCCAATTCCCCTTAAACAGTGGCCACTGGCCACATTTGGCTATTTTTTTTATTAAATAATAAACACATAGATCATGTATACATGTGGCTATTTGAATTTAACTTTAAATTACTTGAAATGAAGTAAAATTTTAAAATTCAGCCACCCGGTTGTACCAGCCATATTTCAAGTGCTCAGTAGCCACATGGGACTAGCGGCCACCATACTGGACAGCTGGAAGGGAGGACACTGCTGGACAGCACTGGTCTGGAGCGTAAGGCTCATGTGGGCAGCAGGGTGTGTCCTCTGTGGTCACTGCTATGTGCCCAGTGACTAAGATAGTGCTGGCACATGGTCACTCAATACATATCGGTGGAATGAACGAATTGGGCAAATAAATTCTGTAGAATTTGGTGATTTCGTTTGCCATCATTATTTCATATGCTCATTTCATTCCTAGAAGTTAGAACTGGACGTAGACAGTTGCAGCAAAATTTTCCCCTAAGACTCTCATCAGCAGGTCAGCCTCACTCTAAAACTGTTCTTCTAACAGCCCCATTCTAAATTCCTGCTCGGTTTTGTTTTGCCATTGGCTTCGCTGTGGCTCGTTAGAGATTGCCGGTGTTTTTATACGAGAAGGGATGATGGTGCTGGATACAGTGAGTAAGGAGTGATGATCTGATGGTGAGACGAGGCCTCAGCCCGGAGATGTTTCCAGACCACTATTTAATGTGTAACGTCCATTGCAAAGTGCTAGGAAAGACTAGCAGACAAGTCAGTCCCCGCAACTTCCCCTTTCTCACTCTCTCTCTGCCCTGCTTTTCCTCCGGAGAAGCGTTCACTGCTTCCTGTGTTCAAGACAAGGCAGGAAGGCACGGGCCGGCTTCAGTGGATCAACCTGTGGACACTGATTGCTGATGAGTGCGGGGTACATGGTTTGCAGTGATATAGAAGATTGAAAAAAAGAAACAAAAAAGGAAATGCAAGAAATGGGATGCGATGGCTTCTCCCAAAAAGAATAATCAGTCTGCTCAGAGATGCAGAATTACTTAAACTACGTGAGGTGATTGGGGGTTTCTCATTCTAGACTGGGACCCTGCCTGGAAGCGCCACAGGTGTGAGTCTGGGGAGGGTAAGAGAGACGTATATGTCTTCCCCGGGGAGGTGATGCCTGAGTTGGGTCTGGAAGGGTGGCAGGCTGGCCACTGTCCCAAGACTGCTGATCTGGTTGGGGGCTCCTCCCATCTTAGCCTCAGCTTTTTCATCTCTGTAATGGAATCGTAACACTTTTTCCTTTGCTACGTGTGCCGTCTCCCTCCTTCCCAGGAATGTCATAGGTGTTATCTGGAAGTTGTAGAAGAACGGAGTCAGTCCCTCTGCAGCTGGTAGGGCGTAGTGATCGGGTGGGATGTGGACACACCATGGTGATGCTATGGGTGACTGCTCCCACGCCTGAAGACATACTGAAACACAGATGGTTGGGCCCAGCCCTGAGCTTCTGGTGACCCTAGGACCCCACCCTGAGCACCACAGGTCTAGGCTGGTGCCTCCTAACTCTGGGTGCATGTTAGAATCCCCGAGAATGTTCTCAGGGAGACTGTTAGAAACGCCAAATCTCTAGCCCACCACAGACCGCCGGGGTCGGGATGCGTGATTTCGCAAGGTGCCCAGGTGGCTGCAGCACAGGAGGCCCCACTTTGGTACTTTCACTTTAATTCCGGCTACAGAAGGGGCCACCTGGGGGGGGGGGTCCTTTGAAAAATGCTGATGCCCAGGCCCCATGCAGAGGTGCTGATGGAGGTGCTCTGGGTGCAGCCTAGGCTTGGGGATTCTTTTTTAAAACTCCACAGGTGATTCTAAAATTCGTCTCAGGTTGAGGACCACATGTCCAAGGCAGTTGTAGCTGCCCATTGGAATCCCTGGGAGCACTTTGATGACCGACCTGGGCTGGGTCCGTCCAAGACCACCAAAACCAGAAACTTTGAGGGTGGTATCTTGGCCTGGGTATTTGATAAAAGCAGTCAGGGACAGGAGCAACTCTAGGTCGAGTTTTTCAAACTGTGAGTCAAGTGGCTCATGAAATTAATAATAGTGCATTTTTTATGAAATGGCCTAGAACATTTCCAAACATGACCCTTCTATTCTAAGTAAGGGTAAGTGTCGTCGTGCTTCTGTCTCCGTGGTCATGTGGTCTTCCCCGTGTGTCTTTTCTTTGTCTCTCTTTTTTTTGAGACAGAGTCTCACTAATTCGCCCTCATTACAGTGCCATGGCGTCACAGCTCACAGCAACCTCAAACTCTTGGGCTTAAGCGATTCTCTTGCCTCAGCCTCCCAAGTACCTAGGACAACAGGTGCCCACCACAACACCTGGCTATTTGTTGTTGTTGTCATTGTTGTTTAGCAGGCCCAGGCCGGGTTCGAATCCGGTAGCTCTGGGGTATGTGGCCGGTGCCCTCACCACTGAGCTACGGGTGCAGAGCCCTTCTTCTGTTTCTTATGAAGACACCTGTCATTGGATGTCAGGACCAGCCTAAATCCAGAATGATCTCATCTCAAGATCCCTCCGCAAAGATCATTTTCCCAAATAAGGTGCTGAAGGTTTGGATGTATCTTTAGGGGGCACTGTTCAGCCCACTCTGGCATCTTGCAGACTTCAGTGTGAAGGTACACCACAACACAGGCAGTGACCCCTAGGTTTCCTGGGAGGATGGGTTCTAGGACCCCTGTGGATATAAAAATCCACAGATGCCCAAGTTTTGAATATAAAGTAGAATGACCTATACTCACCCTTCTGTATACTTAAGCCATCTCGAGTTTACTCATAGTACCTAAAACTATGCCAGTGCTATATAAATGCTTGCCCTGTAGTATTATATTTGTATTTTTTTTATTATTGTGTTGCTATTCTTTATTGGGTGTTTTTAAAAAATATTTTTGATCTGTGGTTGGCAGAATCCAGGATTCAAAACCTGAAGACACAGAGGGCTGACGGTGTTTGACAACCTGAGTAGCAACACCAGGGAATTCCTTTGGAAGAAAGAGACTCACTGTTTTGTTTTTTAAGTCTATTTTGTTCCAGGTATCGTGCTGGACATTTTCCTGTAGATGTTATTTCTTTTATTCCTTAAAACAATGCCTTGAAATGAGCCATGCCGCCTCCACATAAGGGAAGAGAAAGGGGAGGCTCACAGGGTTATAGAGGGTACCCCATGCTGCTCTGCAGCCACCATCCTGGGGCTGTCCAGCTTTCAGGGAGTAAAGAGGCCCCAGTGTCCAGGTGGGGGCTTGCCTCCCCCAAGGTAACTGAGATACCCTGGGTCCCTCATGGGCACAATGTCAGCTCTGGGCCTGGTGGGGGTTGACCATGGGAGGAGGGTGTGCAGAGGCTTTGAGGCCCCTCCCAGGCTCTGACCCCATGGATACTGAGTCAGCAAGGTGAGGGTTGGTGGAGGAGGGGGTCCCCTCTGGCCACTCATACACTGCCTGGCCAGGCCTCTAGCAAGGCTGGCCTCCTCCTCCTTCCTGGCCGCCTCCTCATACCCACTCTGTCCTGCCCTCCTGCAGGACCCTTGGCACCCTCCTTGCTCTAAGCCTTGGCGTCCTGGCACAGCAGATGTTCCAGAAGGGCTGTGGGCAGGCCATGGGGTGGGTGCTGCCGGCCTTGGCCAGTCCACCCTTGGCTAACCCCACCAGTGTCCAGCAGGGTGGGTGGAAGCTTCATGGCGGCCTCCCTGGCCAGGACAGGCTCTGATGTAACACTGTCTCTGGGTGTTAGCGCCCACCGTTATGGGATGTGCTGTTTCTCTGGGTGATGAGGTCACAGATCCGGCCAACAGCACTGTGGTCTGAGGCATATCCCAGTTTAGGAAGGGGCTAAGTTTCAAGTGGGGCTTAGTGAGAACAGATAGCACTTCTTCCACACACATCATCCCCCAACCCCCCATGAATGCTACAGCATCTGAATTGGGGGCTATACCTCTGAATTCTGTGCCCCCCATCTCATGGGTGGACTTTGGGGTGTTCTGTGGAAGTTTGAGGCTGAGGGGCATAGTTTGGAGATACACTCCAATTGCGAGCCCCCTAGCCACAGAGCCAGCCTCTGGGAGTCCTTCCAGTGTACCCTAGTCCCAGGCATGAGGAGTGTGGGTACCGGACATAGGCCTTGGTATGTCGCCGTAACTGGGCCAGATGACAGGATGGTGATGTGTCTCCAGGGCACAGCAGGCTGGGGCAGCTTCCTCTGCAGAGTGAGAAGGGGCTCCATGAGCTGGAGGCTTTTAAAAATATATGATTTTTTGACATATAATCATGTAAACCATACAGTTCACCTGTTTAAAGTGCACAGTTCAGTGGTTTCTAGAACATGCAGGTTTACACAGCCATGACCATAGTGGATTTTAGAACATTTATACTACCTGAGAAAGAAGTCCCGTACCCAGCTATCACTACCCCACCCGCCACCCTCAGGCCTCAGCAGCCACCAGGGCGCTGTCTTTGGAGTTGCCTGCTCTGGACACACGTGTTCTTACAGGACACAGTGTGTCTATGTCTCAGCATCCTGTCCTTGGGCTGACCAAGCTGTAGCCCCTGTCAGGTGAAACCCAGGACGCCCAGGTAAGTGTGAGTTTCAGACGAACAACAAATAATTTTTCAGTAGACATACTTACACCTCAAAGATATACATGGATTATCTGAAATTCAAGTTTAACTGGGCATCTTGTATTTTATTTGCTAAATCTACCTTCCAAGATAGTGCCTCTGGTCTCATGGAGCTGGGGGTGCTACTGAGACCAGGATGGTAGGCCACCCTGCAAAGCTGGGAGCGCCCCAGGAAGGGGAAAGTCTCAGCCCACTCCCTGGCACCCCGTCCTCCTTCAAGGGAGGCTCCAGCTTCTAGATAAGGACAAACAGTAGTTAAACAATGAAGGCCTGGGCGGCACTTGTGGCTCATCGAGTAGGGCGCTGGCCCCATATACCGAAGGTGGCGGGTTCAAACTCGGCCTCAGCCGAACTGCAAAACAGAAAAATAGCCGGGCGTTGTGGCGGGCACCTGTAGTCCCAGCTACTCGGGAGGCCAAGACAAGAGCTAAGCCCAGTAGCTGGAGGTTGCTGTGAGCTGTGTGACACCATGGCACTCTACTGAGGACGATAAAGTGAGACTCTGTCTCTACAAAAAAAAAAAATGAAGGCCTAATAGCTGAACAAAATGTGGTCTGTGCACACAGGGAGCATCACTTGGCCTTAGAAAGGAAGGAAATCTGGATACCTGCTCTGACATGGAGGGACTTTGAGGAATCTGACAGCTGTGCCTCAGCCCTTATATAGAGGTGGCGTCAGTGAGCTGAGTGAGGACAGGCTCAAGGGTGGGAGTCCTGTTCCCAGCTTGAGCTGGGTGCAGAAAAGCCACTGTCCAGCCAGTTCAGACCTTCTTAAAGGGCCACTTCTCCCAGGCCACCCCACTGGGACTCACTGAGCCTGATCCCAGTGAGATCCCCCGCTCTTTCATCCTCACTTTGTGACTGTCCCCAGCTGCCCAGCCAGCTTGGCTGTCCAATCCATCACGGACATTTCATTTGTGCCAGGGCCTCCCAGGGTGGGGCTGAGGCTGACTCTCCAGAAGGGTGTGCGTTGGTGCCCTGGGGTCAGGCCCAGGTGCTGCCCTGGGGGCCGCAGCCTCCTGGGGGAGAAGGTGCCGTGGCCCAGCAGGTGGGGCAGGAAGCCCTGTACTCCAGTCCCGTGGCTTCCAGTTGCTTCGTGGCAGTGGGCCCACTCTCTGGGGCTAGCTGCTTCCCCCAGCAGGCCAGTGGCACTGCCCCAGCTCAGGGGTACAAAGTTGCCAACCAGTGTGGGGGCACCAGTGCTGGACTCCCACATAATCAGGGTGCAGCGGGTTCCGCCTCTGAGCTGCTGCCATTTTCCTCCCTGCATCCCCCCATCTCCCACATGTACCCCTCTCCCCCAGTAAATCACATTCACAGAACCCAGTTTCAGGCTCAGCCAGGAGAGCTGACCTCAGACACCTGCGTTTTCCGTCACTTTTCCAAAGGAGGCTGAAGTGGGGACGTGGGCAACCCCGTCTCTGGGAACAGAGGACCCTCAGGGCTTTGTCTAGGACTCAGCCCCTCATTTCTTTTTGCACAGGTGTCCTCTGCCTGGGGTTGGGCATGTTCACTGTCACCTGGAGGCTGAGGTGCCTGCGACACAAGCCCATTCCTTCTGGGTGCTCCTAACTGGTTGAGTGAGGAGGATGCAATGGCAACAGCAGGAGCCAATGTCTGTCCTGAGTCAGTCTGCAGCTGGCAGCTGGTCTGGAGGCCGCGCGTGCTGTTGGCCCCATGAGCTGGGGTGCGGTGGCATAGGGGGTGTGAGCTGGCTTGGATCAGTGAGAGCTGGGTGGTAGGAATGGGGGGCGGTCAGTGAATAGTCTCAGCCAGAGCAGCCTGGACGGGGCAGGATCAGTCCTGACTGGGAGGCAGCAGGGACAGAACAGCCACTGAGGTCACTTGGGGCCATGCTGCAAGCTTTGGCTTCCACACCTGGCCCGGATCTCAGCCTCCATGGCAGGACGCGTGAGTGGGGTGATGAGGGCACGGCTGTCCGGCGGGTGCCCTGCCTACAGGCCACTGCTGCCAGACACCAGTCCTTCTTGCTGTCTGGAAAGAAAGATCTGGGATTGCCAGAGTCTCTGACTTTTCAGGAGACCCAGGAGATCTGAACTTCTATGTGAAATCTCTTGGTTTTGAAATGCTACCCATTAATTCCATTTTTTTATGAGAACACTGTGTGTGACAAATAAGATCTGTTTGCTGGCGAGTTGCAGCCCCTGCCATGCTGAGTGGGAGGAGCAGGTGACAGGCCCTCTCTTCTCCCCCAGAAGCCCTTCCCAGGGGTGAGTCCCTCAGCTGGTGCCTGACTGCGACCATAGTGGGCCAAGGTTTCCCACATCAGGTGCTGGTCAGAGGCTCCCTTAACTCTCACAGTGAGGAGTTTGGACTCCTCTCTCCATGGATGAGAAAGTGGAAGGTCAGAGAGGGTCAGACACTTAACCTAAATCCACACAGCTAACAGGTGTGGCAGGAAATGAGCCTGGTCTGCTGATGGCTTGTCCTTTTTATTTCATTACACTAATATATAGAACAGAATTTACCACTTTTAAGTCTACAATTCAGTGGCATTAATTACATTCGCGGTGCTGGACAACTGTCATCGCTACGTCCAAAGCTCTTCCATCACCCCAAAGTGCACCGCCATTAAACAGTACCACCTCATCCCCTCCCCGGTCTCAGCACCCTGGAGTCTGTCTCTGTGAGTCTGACAGCTGTGGGGACCTCATGTGAGCGGGGTCCGCCCGTGACTGTCCTGCTGTGACCGGCATATTTCACTTAGTGGAATGACCTCAAGGTTCATCTGTGTTGTAGTAGGGTCAGGATTCCTCTGTCAGACTGAGTCGTATTCCACTGTGTGTAAACCACACCTTGTCCCTCCCCCGGCCTGCAGATGGACACCAGGGTTGCTTCTAACTTTTGGCTTTTGTGGCTTGTGCTGCTAAGAACCTGGGCACACACACACTTGCTCCAGGGCCTCCCTTCATTGCTTTTGGGAATATCAGGTCTCCAGATTTTAATGCCTATGGTCGTCAGCTACTGCCCCTTCCCCAGCACTTGGGTCTCTCCCACAGTTTTCCTGCTGAGTGATCTTCCATGCTTGGATATCTGCAGTGATGGGACCTCACTGACTTGTTCAGTGCCCAGAGTACAGCCCAAGCACATGTCCCTAAAGCTGCGCCCACTGTCCCACAGCCCGGGAGATGCTGCTTCCTCCCGCTCGGGACACCCCTCCCCAGCCTCTCTTAGCCAGGCCTCTGCCCGTGCAGGGCCTCCCCAGTGCATTCTGGCGTATGCACCCTCACTGTGCACACAGACTCCAGCCTCTACAGCCCAGCTGCAGGAAGCAGGACAGATGTGCTTTTAGAAATGACCATCAGTGTGGTATAAATGGTAAAAATGCACCGTGGTCTGCTCCCTCAACACAGACCCCACCAAGTGTCATCGCAGAGGAAGGGAAAACAGCGCTGTGGCTGCGTCCCCTCACCAGCGCGCGCCCCTCCTCTGCTGCCGTCCCAGGCGCTCACCCCGTTTTTGTCTGTCTCCCCAGGGACGTACCAGGGCCAGTGGGTCGGCGGCATGCGGCAGGGCTACGGTGTGCGGCAGAGCGTCCCCTACGGCATGGCCGCGGTCATCCGCTCGCCCCTGAGGACATCCATCAACTCTCTGCGCAGCGAACACACCAACGGCGCGGCGCTGCACCCCGACGCGTCCCCGGCGGTGGCCGGCAGCCCGGCCGTGTCCCGCGGGGGCTTCGTGCTCGTGGCCCACAGCGACTCGGAGGTCCTTAAGAGCAAGAAGAAGGGGCTGTTCCGGCGCTCGCTGCTCAGCGGGCTGAAGCTGCGCAAGTCCGAGTCCAAGAGCAGCCTGGCCAGCCAGCGCAGCAAGCAGAGCTCCTTCCGCAGCGAGGCCGGCATGAGCACCGTCAGCTCCACCGCCAGCGACATCCACTCCACCATCAGCCTGGGCGAGGCCGAGGCCGAGCTGGCGGTCATCGAGGACGACATCGACGCCACCACCACCGAGACCTACATCGGCGAGTGGAAGAACGACAAGCGCTCGGGCTTTGGTGTGAGCCAGCGCTCGGACGGGCTCCGGTACGAGGGCGAGTGGGCCGGCAACCGGCGGCACGGCTACGGCTGCCTGACCTTCCCCGACGGCACCAAGGAGGAAGGCAAGTACAAGCAGAACATCCTCGTGAGCGGAAAGCGGAAGAACCTCATCCCGCTGCGGGCCAGCAAGATCCGTGAGAAGGTGGACCGGGCCGTGGAGGCTGCCGAGCGGGCCGCCACCATCGCCAAGCAGAAGGCCGAGATCGCGGCTTCCAGGTAGGAGGGCGACGGCGTGGGCACCTGCCGGGTGTTCATGGGTCTGGTCTGGTCGGTCACACTGTTCCTCAAGGCCTTGGGTTGAGCCCAGTTTGAGGCTGAGGCTGGTGTTTCTTGAACTGTGCCCTGGAACTCCGTGGTGCCCAGGAGATTCTAGGAGGGGGCTGTGGGCAGGGGTGGGGCCAGGAAATGGTTGATCTGAGGGGTGCTGGGGCCTCCCCTAGAGCAGCAGCTTGCACTGTGCTCTGTGCCGGTGTTTTGAGAAGGGGACCGTTCTACTGTGTGACGTGTAGGACGTGCTGCCTGAGGGGAGGGGCTGACGCTGCCAGGTGGAAGCACGGTGTAGCAGGAGCCCGCAGCTGCCCCGGGCACCCAAACCTGTGGCCCAAACCCTTGCTGGACACCAGGAGACTGATTGTGGGCGCCCACCAAGGAGTTTTAGGGCAGCAGCTGTTTTGAACAGGCTGCAAGACTTACTGAATTTGGGGTTCAGCAGGGCCCCCAGCCCTAAGGAACAGGTCCAGGGGTGGCCACAGTAGGAGCAATGTGGATTCAAGGAGTCTGTGCGTGTGGGGCAGGGGCTCTGGGGCCCAAGGCAGGTTCCCAGGCTGGTTCCTGGGGTGCGGTGGAGGTGGGTGTGTGCACCTGGGCTCAGCCTCAGTTAGGCTGAGAGGCCGCGAGGCAGGAGCTGCCCCCATGAGTTGGGGGACATCAGCCCCCCAAAAGCCACAGGCCCCACAGGTGCACACCAGGCTCCATAGTCATGGTTACTCCGGCTTTATAAAGGCTAGAAGGATAAAACCCATAGGCTTTTGCGGGTCAGCGTAAGGCCCTCGGGGTCTGCCCTGGGAGGCACGGAGCTTGGTGCAGGCACTGGTGGCTGCTCCAGACAATTCTGGAGGATTCTGTGTTACCAGCAGGCCAGACCCAGATCCTCCCAGGGAAGCCCAAAACTCAGGTTCCATTCGGCCCCCTGACCCTGCTGCTGGTTGGACTAGAGTCACTTGGCCCTGATGGGCAGCGAAGGCACACAAATGGCGTCTGTGGCTTGTTGGCAGGACATCTGTGGTTCACAGCTTCTGAGGTTTAGAGGGACCCAGGATTGATCTCAGGAAGCTCAGAGAACTCACCTCCCAGGCGGCCCCCTGGTGCTGTCCCGGAAATGCTCAGGCAGGGAAAGAGACCGGAGAGTCTGTGACCACTCACCTGGGATTTTAAGGCCAAATTAGAGCCAGTAGTTATTGTTTCCATCATAAAAGTGATGCTTGCTCCATGCAGGAAAACTGGAGGTGATGCCTAAAAGGAAGACAGTATGTCGGCTGTGGTCGGACACATCGCCAGACACTCCTGGGCGCTGGGTGCTTTTTTTTTGTGGGTTGTATTTCGTGCTGCGTGCTGTTAGCCACTGTGCGTGAGAGGTGTTCATGGGCCTGGGGGTGCAGCCTGGAGGATTTGGGGTGGTCATGATAGCTCAGGCCTGAGGTGGGCCCTGAAGGCGGTGGAGGAGGAGCCTCTTCCCGGCTGCAGGGCTGGAGCTGTGATTTCTCAATGGGTTTAGCGCTGGGGGCGGGGAGCTGGTGAATGGCCAGCTCAGAGGACCTTCCACTGGAGTGTGAGAGCCTCCTGCAGTGGCTGGCCCCACAGTGGACTCTGGTTGTGGCTGGTTGGTGGTGGTGTCTCTGTCTCCGGCAGGGCTTGTGAAGCCACAGGAAGTGAGAAACGGCTGGTCCTGTGGTGTGGGGACCTTCCTGAGAGCAGCTCTGACACGGATTTTCCTGGAAGATGAGGTGGGGGTGCCATTATCCTCTTCTGGGAGGTGACTTGGGCTTTGGAACCGTGAAGCCCTCTAGGTGGCTCTATCTGTCTTGGGAAAGTGTGGATGGTCGGGCTCTACCCCAGTGGGTGGGGCAGGGCCTGAGAGCCCTCCTTTCCCGTCCCACGGCTCTGCTCTCTGCCCTCAGGGTGCTGCTGCCAGGAGGCCTCAGCCCAGCGGGGAAATGAGGTACCTGCAGACGTGACCATGTGACTGTCACACGGGTGGGTGGACGGCTGGAGTGCCCACAGGGGCATGTCTGTGGAGACCAGGGAGGGGCTGCAGAGAGGAGCAGGGAGCGGCCCTACGGAGAGCGGGCGGGGGAGCTGCCGCCTTACCTGCCTGTCTCCTGAGGGTCTTCCTCCCCGCTGGGCACTCCCACCAGTAAAGGGCTGTGGTGGGCTCCATCCTATTGTGTCCCCTGACAGCAGGCTCAGGAAAGAGGGTCTCAGGGTGGCCCTTGCCCCTTGGCTTTAAGAGCTTGAGTCCCAAAGGCTGCAGGACAAGCCCAGGAAGCATCTTCCACCGAGGCAGCCAGGGCTGACCTATCCCTGTCCTCCTGGCAGCTCGAGGGGCCTATTGCCACCTTGACCCACTGCTTCCTAGAGGGTCCTTGGCCTTTCCGGGCACAAGCTGTGGTTGGACTGGAAATGGAAACGTGGGCACATCACCCACACTAGAGATCAAAGAGGCGGGATGCCTGGTCCACTGGTGTCGCTGTTTGATTTTCAGTAGCTCAGCCCCTGCCACGCAGGCTCACAGCCTCCCAGAGTGGGGACAGACAACGGCAGGGAAGCTCTGGTCAGAGCTGGGGTGAGAGTGGACAGTTTGGCCCACCGTGTGGCCCTGGGACACTTCAGTGGGACACTGGGCTGACATTGTGGGGGCGTCTGCGGGTCCTGAGATGGACTGGCTGTGTCTCCTGAGGGTCGGGGAGAGCAGATGGCTCAGCTGCCACCTAGGCCTCCAGTATGCAAACCCTGCTGGGGTCCAGTGAGAAGCTGAGGTGTCAGCCCTGCTGGGCACCTCTTCTGCCTGGTTGGTGACACAGCTCACGGGAATGTCACCATGGACTGTCACTGAGGAGAGGTGCTGGGGCTCACAGGGCAGTAATGCGAGCCGAGAGGAGGGGGATGACCCTGACAAAGACCACACCTCACTTTGTTGGGTTGTACTTCTCTGCGCTTTGCAGATGTTAATGTTATTCCCAAAGGGAGGGTTTGCACCACCCTGCAAGGAACTAGCCGGCCAGCGCCCCTCATCACAGGGTGCGCTCACTTTGGGTCCTGTTTAGTAATTCCCGTGATGCCTCAGACTTTTTCTTTATTGTGTCTGTTATGCTGACCGCTGATCTTCGCTGTTGTAATTGTTTTGGGCACTGCAAACGGTGTCCACGTGAAACGGTGAATTCAATCAGCAAACTTGTGTGTGCGTCCCGAACTCTGCACCGACTGCCGTTCTCCCATCTCTCACCCGGCCCCTGTGTCTCCAGATGCAGCCGCTGAGTGTTCAAGGGGATAGTCCCAAGCCTCTCACTTTAAATCAAAAGTTAGGAACAATTAGGCTTAGGAAGGAAGGTGCGTTGGAAGCAGAGATGGGCTAATTTAGGCCTCTTGCATCAGTTAGCTAAGCTGTGAATGCAAAGGGAAAATTCTTGAAGGAAATTAAAAGTGCTGCTCCAGGGAACACACAAATGATAAGAGAGAGAAGCAGCCTTATTGCTGATATGGACAAAGTTCTCAAGGTCTGGATAGATCAAACCAGCCACAATCTTCCGTTAAGCCTAAGTCTGATCCAGAGCAAGGTCTTGACTCTCTTCAATTCTGCAAAGGCCGAGAGAGGCGAGGAAGCTGCGGGAGGATAGTGGAAGCCAGCAAAGGCTGCTCACACGGTTTAAGGGAAGAAGCCCCCCCCTCCAAGAACATAAAGTGTGAGGTGAAGCAGCAGGTGCTGATGGAGACGCTGTGGCAAGTTACCCAGGAGACCTAGCTGAGATCAATGGGGAGGGCGGCCACACCAACAGCAGATTGTCAGTGTAGACAGAACGGCCTTCTATAGGAAGAAGATGTTATCTAGAACTTTCACGGCTAGAGAGAAGTCAGTGCCTGGCTTCAAAGCTTCAAATGACAGGCTGACTCTCTCGTTAGGACTGATGCAGCTGGTGACTTTAGGTTAAAGCAATATGCACTGAACAGTCTGAAATCCCTAGGGCCCTTAAGAATGATGCTACGTCTACTCTGCCTGCCCTCTGCAAATGAAACAAGAAAGCACATCTGTTTACAGTGTAGTTTATTGAATATTTTAAGCCCACTGTTGAGACCTCTTGCTCAAAAAAGAAGATTCCTTTCAAAATATTACTTCTTACTGATCTTTCACCTGCTCACACAAGAGCTTGGATGGAGATGTACAAGGAAATTAATTTTTTCATGCCTAACACAACTTCCAATCTGCAGCCTGTGGATCAAAGAGTAATTTTCATTTTCAAGTGTTATTCTTTAAAAGATACACTTTGTGATGTTATAGCTGCCATAGATGGTGATTGCCGTGATGGATCTGGGCAAAGTCAATTGAAAACCTTCTGGAAAGGATTTGCCATTCTAGATGCCACTGAAATAATTTGTGATTCATGAGGGGAGGTCAAAATATCGACAGGGGGTTGGCAGAAGTTGACTCCAACCCTCACAGGTCACTCTGAGGGGTCCAAGACATCAGTGGAGGAAGGAACAGCAGAGAACTGAAGTTAGGACACCTGGAGATGGGAGGGAATTGCTGCTGTCTCATGACCAGCAGCCTTGACCAGCTTGGGGGTTGCTTCTTACGGATGCATAAAGAAGGAGGTTCTCGAGATGGAATCTCCCCTGGAGAAGGTGCTGTGAGCACTGAGGAGATGACAGCAGAAGAATTAGAATGGTCATAAACTTAGTTCATAAAACAGTGGCTTCGAGAAGGTTTAGAAGGGTTGACTCCAATTTTGAAAGAAGTTCTACTGTGGTCAGATGCTGTCAGCATCCCAGGATACTGAGAAATCCTACATAAAAGCAATGGTCGATCACTGCGGTAAACTTCGCTGCTGTCTGATTTTATAAAATCTCCACAGCCATCCCAACCTCAAGCGTCGTCCTCCCTTGGGAGGAGTGTATGTTAGGAGAGTGATCCCACTCTGACTGCTCCCCGAGTTGGGGGCTACCTGTTGGCCAGGGTGCAGGGCACACGGAGTTTGGGTGACTTTGTTCCACCTGTGCTTGTAATCATGATCATCAGCAGCTGCCAAGATCCAGGCAAGGCCCTCCACCTGCAAGAAGGCTGAAATAACCATTAGCATTTTTTAGTAACAAAGTCTTTTGGAATGAAGACCTACACTGTCTTCAGACACAATGGCAGAGTACACACGACAGACCGTGGTGTCATGTGACACTGACTTTCAGGTGCACTGGGGATCCCACATATTCCTGTGGCTTGCTTTGTCGTGACACTCGCTTTACTTTGGTGGTCTGGAATCAGACCTGCCAGGCCTCCGTGGTGTTGGAGTGTGAACCTGCCGGGCCAGGGGTTTGCTTGTCTCAATCCCAGGGCCTGAGCCACATGTGCCACAGAGATTCTGCTTGACAGCTATTTCCAGTCAGTTGATAAAGGAATAGGTTCCACTTTCTCACCCAGGGCCTCCTAGCCACTTCCTTTGGTGCTGAGGGCCAGGAGGTGGCCGTGGCCCCCACGAGGCAGGGAATGACTAGGCCAAGTTTGCAAGGAAGACGAGGTAGCCAGGTTTGCCAGGCTGCACCACATTCTCAGACCTTTCCATAACACTCTGCACAGCCGTGTTCATGGCAGGTACTTGGGTGAGGACAGGCAGGCAAGGAATGACAGTACCCCAGATGCCCCGTGTCCCCGCCCCCCACTCGGTGAGACTGCCCTTCCTGGCAGTCTGGAGCTTTGAGTCAGCCCTGTGTCCTGGGAGTGCCACATCTGGGGTGGTGGTGAGGGGGTGTCGTGGGGGTGGCTCCCCTAGGATCTCTCCCTGGAGCTGGCAGGGGGGTGTGGGCAGGTGCATGGAGCGGGGACTTGGGGAGGCTGGGGCAGGGACAGCCCCCGTCTGTCCTCGAGTGGACAGGGGTGTGTGGGCAGGTGCATGCAGTGGAGGGGTCTGGGGAGACTGGGGCAGGGACAGCCCCCATCTATCCTGGAGTGGACAGGGGTGTGTGGGCAGGTGCATGCAGTGGAGGGGTCTGGGGAGGCTGGGGCAGGGACAGCCCCCATCTATCCTGGAGAAGGCAGGGCAGAGGCCTTGGAGGCTAGGAGTACGGTTTTGATGGTCACATGGATATTGGCACCTGCTCTGTGAGTTGAGGTCTGCGTGCTGGCTGGTGTGCTGGATGTCTTGTGAACTCTGCTGTGCACGGAGCCTACACCAGGCCCGTGGATCAGAGGTGACAAGTTCTTGGCACCTTTGCAGCTCTTCCTTCCTGTCCATGCCCAGAGCAGACACGGCTAATTGGTGGCTGTGTTCAGAATCTTCATGCGAGGTGTCCTGCTAGTGGATCAGGACCGGCCTCTGGGCACAGTGGGACATGTCAGCCCCTAGTGTGGAGGAGGGCAGTGCTCAGGTCTGCAGGCTGGTCAGTGGCCCAGCTGGGACTGGACTGGGAGTCCAGGACTCTGCTTGGTCCTGCTCCTCCCCTTGAGCCCCTCTAGACCCAGACCAGATCCCGGGATCCCCCTTGCTGATAGGGGATGGTGTCTGGCGTCCTTGAAAAGCCCTCTAAACCCACCAGTGCAAGGCAGCACCTGTGGTTCAAGGAGTAGGCGCCAGCCCCATATGCCGGAGGTGGTAGGTTCAAGCCCAGCCCCAGCCAGAAACTACTAAATAAATAAATAAATAAACCCACGAGTGCTCCTGGGATGGGAAGGACTGGGGGGGTGGCCTGCTGGGAGAGGGGACTTCTCAGTCCCCCTGCATGCTGAGCGCCTGCAATGTGCTGAATCTGGACGAATCTCTTGTGGCCAGGCTTGGTTTCTCTGAGACTCTCCCCGCCTGTCCAGGGGGTAATGACAGTGAAGGTTAGGTGTCCCTTGTCCAGAATGCTTGGGATCAGAGTGTTTTGAGTTTCAGACTTCTTCAGATTACAAAATGTTTGCAAACACATGATATATCTTGGGGGTCCGGGATCCAAGTCTCAACATCAAATTCACTTTTGTTTCATATGTAAACGTCTCTGCAAGGGAAGAGTCCCTTCTTGCCTTTTCCGGTCTCTAGAAGCCCCAGCTTCCTTGGCTAGTGCCCCCAGCCCCAGATCCGGCACCAGGACACCCTCTCTTCCCTTACCTCTGCCTCCCTCTTATGAGGACTCTTGTGATTAAAGGGGACCCACCTGGCGAATCCAGGACAACCTCCTCATATCAAAGTTCTTAATCACATCTGCAGGGTCCCTTTTGCCACAAGTGACAGATACACAGACAGGTTCTGGGGACCAACATGGACATCTTTGAGGGCTGTAATTCTGACCATGCCCTTTTCTGGTGCCCTTCAAACCTGTGAACAGTGGTCTGTTCTCTTTTAGGGGGAGCAAAGGCCCCCTAGTATGTGCTGGACTTTCAGGGATTGGGCTAGGGATGGAAACTGTTGGTCACAGCTGGGTGTGAATGTCCAGGGAGGCTGGCTGTGGCAAGAGCTGGTGTCGGGGGTCAGAGCAGGGGAGGAGACAGCCCAGGACGTGCCTCCTTCTATCCAAGGCTGGGTTCAGAAACAAGAGTGGCAGGGACAGAGAGAGGCCTCCTGCCGGCCCTGCACCTTGGAGAGCTCCCTCCCTGCATCCTGGGGCGGGAGCGCCTTGGTGGGGCCACATGCTTGGGTGGGGCGCACCAATCCTCATTTGCACTGGCCTCCTGATGAAATTTAGCAGCTCCCCAGTTATGAAGGCAGGACTGTGGGTGAGGCCGGCAGCAGAGGCCTCAGACCTCTCGTCCTGTTACTTCTCATCTCAAGAAGTGGCATTGCCACTCCTGCGTCTCCAGCGTTTGAGGCTCACGTCTGCTATTTAACATGTTAATCAGGAAACCCAGGTGCGGCTGTCTCACAAGTATGGATTTAAACAGTTTAAGAATAATTGGTTTCTTTTGTGACCCGAGCATTTCATCTCATGGTCCCCAGGCCTCCCTGCCTGTCTGAGGCATAGGTATCCTGAAGCTCTGGGTGCAGAGCCTACACTTTGCTCCTGTTTCTGTGACTTGTCTTTGAGGGGGCTGTGCTATTGAGACAGTGGCCTCCCTCGCTTGGTGGGGCTCTGGTGTCAGGCCCCCAGCTGGTGACATACTCCAGCAACATTTGAGGACCCAATGCACTGTGGGATGACAGGTTTCGGCCAACAGCCGACTCTGCGTCTCCTGAAACTGAAACTACAGGACAGCAGGACTCTTCCCTCACCCTGATTCTATATGGGACCGTTGGCTTTTAAGCTGTGTTCCTTTTATGTTTGTGGTGGAATTGGGTGTGGCATTCTGGTTCATCCCCCAGCATGTGTGTTTGGAGGTCAAGGATCTCGGGGGGCGACAGAACCCGCGTGAGAGAGGCTCTGGCCTTCTCTGAAGTCTTCCCCAGTTCCCCCCAGCCACGCTGAGAGCTTGGGTCCAGTGCACAGGCTGCTTCCCTGGTCTCCTTGGCGGGTTCCCCTCCATTTCATCTTCAAGTTACAGACCCGCGTCACCTGCCTGCAGGCTGCACCCTCCTTCTGTCTCCCCCAGGGGAGCCCGGGATCAGTGTTGCCCCCCACTCGGCATCTTTCAGGGGCTCCCACTGCCTGCAGGTATGAGCACGGGCCCCCATGGGGGCTGGCACTGCCGGTCCCATAAACTGCGAGCTCATGAGGCTCGGCTGATGTTGGCAGCACAGTTAGATGAGATTTGATCCAGGGCTGTAGAGTAGGTGTTTCAAGGTGAGTTTCTTGATAGTGACGGTCACACAGTTGCTATAGTGCTTGTTTGTCACAGCAGTGTACTCATAACGTGCGTGTGGTGTTTCCCTGTGCGAGTCCGTCTGACAGAGACACTGGTGAGCACAGCAGCTGCCCCCAGCCGAGCTGAGCCACGCGGGAAACATAAGATGCACGTGGGCCATGCACACCTGCCCGCTGCCCCTGGGCACCTGTTCTGGGGGGTAAAACTGCCCCCATCCCGGCCAACCCTCCTCTGCCCCTTCACTCCAGCTTGCCCGCTGAGACCCTCCCCATGGCCACTTCCCTGGGAAAATATCTGGTGTTTTCAAGCTGAAGCACCGTATTTTTGTGGCACTTATGTGTCTCCTGACCACAGAGCACGTGAAAAACTGCTGCAGTTTTACTAAGTTCCTATCTTTTTTAAGAGTGTTGTGCCCCTAACCCATTTTCCGACAAGCTCTGTGGTTTTCACTGCAGGATTTCACATGCACAGCAATTTCCAGGAACGCAGATGTCGTCTTATAGCAGAATCAGCCAGTCGGTGCTCAGTGAGGGAATGGCCTTGTTTTGGGGAAATACACACTGAAGTATTTAGAAGTTAAAAATAATGCTTCCATCCGGGACCTAACTCGGGCTTTGACCCAGCCCTGCCATCCTGCCCAGCAGCCTTGAGGGTGTGGGGCGCAGCTGGGAGCCCGCCCGTTTCCCTGCACCCCACACCCTGGGACGGCCCTCCCCCACTCCTTCTGGCATCTTCTGGGGACTCACTTAGATTCTTTCCTGACAGCCCTGCTTCTTTCTCCTAGACTCTCTGCTCTTGTAAATATATGTCCCAAAACAAAACAAAAAAGAATATAGAGGGTGCCCCCAAAATGTATATACATTTTAAGAAAGGAAAATACCGTGTTAAAATTGTAATACTCAATATATGCTGATAGCAAAAGATGAATGCAAGTCTCGTGATTGCAGAAGGCAGACGTGACTGGAGCAGGCTGTTTTGGACTGTGTCTCAGCACTTCGTCTTTATCCAGCCACCGTGCTGAATGCTCAGGATTATCCAAAAGCAACCATTTTTTACCATATGTAACAATACAGTGTAGAAACAGTTCACCTTTATGTTGTGACGGCAGAGAGGCAAGATTCAAGAAGATGTCTCTTCTGACAAATGTTTAATTCACCAGGAGCCCATCTCTCCAGCTTCTTCACCTGGACGATTTATTTCCAGTGGTCCAGCATTGTCGGAATAGTCTCATCAAACCTTGCTGCTAATTCACAGGTAGGCTGAGATGACTCGCTTCCACTGCAGCTTTCAGCTCATCCTTATTCTCCTTGGTCGCAGGTCACCCACGTGGCTCATTTTCAAGGTTAAAGTCACCAGAACGAAACTCTCAAACCATCTATACACTGTGCATTCATTAGCCATATCCTTCCCAAACACTGCTGATATTTTGAGCTGTCTGTGCTGCCTTGGTTTCACGACAGAACTCATTCGAAAATAACATAAATTTTTGACTTATCCATGGTTTCACAAAAATTTGTCTAAAAAAAATTTGAAAGATAATTACAAGCCAAAATGTGCATTTGAAAGAATGAGAATGTACCTTCGCAATAAAAATAAAACAAGAAGCGTCAAAGTGAAATGTCAGAGACATCCACTGTCAAGTAGAAGTCGGATGTTCATCCTTACTGACCTTCCCGGGCTTCCCGCGGGCCACGCACCTCACCCACAACACCTGCTCTGAGGCCTCACTGGCCCCTTGCACCCAGCAGAGTGCTGTCCTCTGTGTCCCAGCACCTCTCTGCCCTCTTGCCCTGGGCCCTGGGCCCTGAATGGTCTGCTAGAGCTGCCCTACCAAGCCCTTCTCTCTTTCTGCAGCCGAATTCATCCCCCTGCACCTTCCTGCTTCACAGATGGAACTGTGGTGGGCAGGGTGTCTGCAGAGGGGCTGTGCCTCTGAGTTCCTCGAGCCAGGCTGTCTTCCTCACCTCCATCTCCAGCTCGGAGCTGGCACCTGTGGGCACCGTGTGGACTGGTCAGCTTGAAGGCCCAGGCAGGGGCAGAGACTGGTGGGCTCCTGAGTAGACGCGGTCACTGAACAAGTGGCTGTGTCCAGGTGGCCCCTGGAGGCTAGTCATGGGATGGGAGGGGGACTGCAGAGTGAACCACTCTGGGGTGGACCCTGACCCTCACTGTCCTCACCACACTGGTGAGATGAGTGTTAGAATCCACACCTCACATGTGGGAAAACTGAGGGCCTGAGGGGGGAGGGGCTGTGGGACTTGTCCGTGGTCACAGCTGTTAGGTGGCAGAGTCAGACCCGGTGCCCGGGTGCTGTGTGCACATCTGAGGGCCCAGGCCACCGCCACACATCCAGGGTGAGCCTCACACATCTGCCTGCCCCCCACAACCTCCACCACACACAGCCTCGGGACAGGGACTGTCCTCACCCCTGGCCCATCTGGTTCCCTTTTGGCCATGGTTGCTTCTCGAATAGCTAAGCGGAGCTTCTTCCCAGCCCTGAGCTTGTCCCTTTGACTTGGGGAAGTGAAGTCCTGAGATTTGTCACCTTGTGTGGGGTGACACAGAATAGGCAGACTGGAACCTCCTTCCCCAGGATAGGCACTGAGGGTGCCACCCGGGACCTCCAAGCCAGGACCCAGAGCTTCTCCAGGCCCTGCTGTTTCCTCGAGCTGTTGATCATAAAGCCCCTGCCCAGACCGTGTCCGCCTATAACCCACAGGGGATGGAGATGCTCTGGCTTCTCCCTGAGAGCAGGGTCCAGGGTGGGGGCCCCGGACAGCACCAGCTGCCCCTTTCTGGCCTGCTGGCATTGAACCACGTGCTTTGCAGAGTGTTTTCTATCCACAATAGTGATCCCGCTGGAGGCCTGACCTGGTGTCAGTGCTCCCAGGGACAAGCTCCTTTGAGCCTCCTAAGGCCCCTAAGATTGCAGGGTGAGCTCCACATCACAGATGCCAAGACTGAGGCTGAGAGAGCCGCTCCCACATAGCTCTGAGGCCTCACCAGCCCAGACCAAGTGTCTTGGGAAGCTGGGCCGGGTGGGACAGGCGCCCTCCTTCTGGCTGTCCTGAGCCCAGCTACCCTGCATATCCCGCCCAGACCTCAGCTCCTGACAAACTCCAAATCTGCTTCCTGGGCCCGTCCTTACCCACTGTCTGCTTCTCAGAATGTTCCCGTCCCAGCTGGAATGCTGGTCACCGTGATATGGTCCCAGGCTCGGCTTTGTAACTAGATCTCGCCACTGACCTAAACCTGGGTGGCTGGCCAGGCCCTGGATATCCTTAAGCCTGGTCACAGCTGGCATGTCCAGCAGGTGCTAAACCACGGACGTGCTGTCTGTACTTAGTCCACGGGGAGACTCGGCAAGCGCGAGTATGGGACACCCAGTCCTGACTGCATCTTGGGTAACTGCTAATATACGTGTGCCCTGAGGTAACACCTAAGCTGTCACCACAGCCCCGTGAGGTGGGTGGTATCATGGTCTGCATTCTTTAGCTGGGGACACTGGAGGCTACAGGGTCTGAGAGACCTGGCCCTGGTCACGTGGAGAGGATGGGCTGGCAGCTACAGATCCTGTGGGCCCCTGCTGGCGGCTGTATCTGTTTCCCGGAGCCACTGTAATAAAGAACCAACACGGGGGCTTAAAACACCACTAATGCGTTCCCTGATGGTCAGAGGCCAGAAGTCTGTGTCCCCTGGGCTCCCGCCTCCTGGCGTCCTGCTGCTTCCCTCTGTGGGCAGCACACTGGTGGTGGCATCCAAGGCCACTTGCAGAATCCAGGACACCATCAACGTCCTTGCCTCAGTCACATCTGCACAGATGCTTGTCCTGGTGTGGATGAAACATTCGCAGGCTCTGGGAATTGGGATGTGGACTTACTGGGGGGGTAGGTGGGCACTGTTCGGCCACCTGTTAGGCTCTGTGCCCAAATGTGGGTGGGTTGAGACAGTGTCACATCCCTAGCCAGGACCGTGGCCTCCCACCCCCTCTAGGAAAGACAGAGGGAACTCCTGCCCCCGCCCCAACAGCTGAAGTCAGGAACAGGAGGACCCCTTGTCCAGTCTAGAGAGGCCGGAGCGGGGGTCTCATGGGGACAGCACAGTATCACAGCCTGGGCCTGACTGAGTCTTTGCTGGTGACACAGGGGTCTTGGGCCGGTACCACCCTTCTCGGGCCTCAGAGGTGAAGGGGTGAGATGCTAACCGCCTGCCCTCCAGATTGGGGTCAACACACTTTGTCCATACTGGTCTCAGTTACGAACTCGTCTCTATTTTCCTGCAAACCCTTTACAAAGCAAAGCCTGTTCCGGTTTCCAGGCTGTTCTGGTTCCACAAGTGAGACACCTTTGGCTCCAGCTGCATGTGCAGACCCCTGATCTGGGCGGGGACAGATGCCTGTGAGCTGCACGCCAGCATGACAAGCTCTGCCCTGGGACTTCTCTGCCTGCACAGTGCTGGGGAGCAGGGTGCCACCGCCTCCCCACTCCCCCACCCTAGGTCCCCTGGAGCCTCCCCACCCCCCCCACTTTAGGTGCCCTGGAGCTTCCCCTCCCATTCTAGGTCCCCTGGAGCCTCCCCCCCCCAGCACCGTAGGTCCCCTGAAAAGTTCTCTGGCTGCCTCTCCCCAGACAGGTCACATGCACCCTTCCCAGCGCAGGCATGTGTCCTGGCAGCTGCAGCAAGTGTCATGTGCAGCATCACCGGAGTGCCATCTCCAGGTTTTGCTCTTGACCTGGGGACTCCATCTGGACCCATCCCTTCTATGCAGCACCTGAAGATGGTGCCCTGGCTCACGCCCTTCACTTCACTAATCCTGACCCTGCTTGTGGGGATGTGGGCCAATCTGAGCACCTCAGAGCACGATGCCCCCTCTGCCGCACCGGGCATGAATATCGTCTCCCACAGGTCCAGGGTCAGAGAGGAGGCTGCCCTGCATGGCGAGGCCTCGACCTCAGCAGCCTCTGAGGCCTTGGTGTCCTCTTTTGTGAAATGGGAGAGAATCACCAGTCTTTGCTGAAACGAGCTAACTTGGGGCTGGGGCCATGCTCACTGGGTCCCAACTTCTCTCTGATGGAGTTGGGCCCAGAACCTTGCCTGGGCTGACATCAGAGTCCCTTGCCCACCCTGCCCTGAAGCCTGCACAGAACAAAGCTCTGGGTCCCAGACCCCCCTCCCTCCCTCCCACAGGCCCCACCCCTCTAACTGCCCGGGGCAAGCTCCCCTGCCTGGTCCTCAGGCACCTAGAGCTGGTCTCCAGGGGCTGTAGCCATGTCACAAACATCTCATTAATGCTCCCCAAGGTCCCATGAGGTTAGGCCTGCTGCATCTGTCTTCGGAGAACAGAAAATTAGCAAGAAATCCCTGCTGCCTTCTCCAGATGGGCACAGAAGAGCTGCCTGTCTCCTTCCAGGTTGGACCCCTGCCCTCAGTGGAGGTGCAGGAGGGCAGCTGTAGGGCTGGATGATCTGGAGCCCCTGGTCCCCCGACTCCTGCAGGAAACGCCATCGTTTTGGTGAGATTTGAGATGCCTATCTCCACCCCACACTGAGTTTCCATGCAGAAAGAGGAAGGGTTGCAGGGTGGTGGGCAGAACCAAGTGTCAGGACGGTGTGAGGGCTGCCTGGTCAGAGCAGGAGGCTGGCCCACCAAGGCCAGGCTGGATGCAGGCAGGGAAGGGAATAGGTGACAGCCACCACAGAGCAGCTGCTGCTGATGCGTGTGGCTGGCCCTGGTGGCCCTGTGTGGATTGATGCTTGGGGTCCTCGATTTTGGATTTGGGAGGTCCTGAGGCACATACAGGGTGCCCAGTGGCCACAGGCACGGCAGGGACTCTCGAACCTGCTGCCAGCTCTGAGGAGGAGGGGCGGCTCTCTCCATCCTCATCTTCCCTGAGCTTCCAAGAGCTGCCCTGGAGGTTGACAAGTGCTACCGCCCCCAAAGTTCTCACCAGGGTGATGAATCTCATGCCTCGGGAGGGCAAGTCCCTATGGTCAGCTGCCTGTGTTCCCACTTCATGTCCTTCAGTCCAGCAGCCGCAGGGTGGGTTCCACACCCCCTCTCGCCCTTGCTGGCACCTGTTAGCAGAGTTCGCCTTTACAAGCCTGATGCTACCCTGATGGATGAGCAGGGTCTGCCCTTGTTGGGCTGCTGCCAGGAGGGGAGCTGGAGTCCCTGGAGGTCTCCGGAAGGGGCTGTCACCAAACGGGGACCCAGGAGGCAGGTGAGGCCTGTGTCTGCCCAGTGGCTTCTATCCTGAGCCACAGGCCCTGACCTCTCCCAACTGGGCTCTAATCTGGGCACAGGACCCTTTTCCGGGCCTCCCCTCCAGCCATGGGCTGCAGGGTCAGGTCACCAGGTGAGGCGGCCTCTGGCTTCTGCCCCTCACCTTGCAGCACTAAAGCCTGTGGTTTCCCCAGGACCTTCCCGAGTCCCCTCCCCTGGGCTCAGAGCTTGATCTGCTGCACTGGACAGCTTGCAGGGCTGTCCACACACTGACCACCACCGCTGGTCCTCCTGGCCACCTGGAGTTTTCTCTCCAGGTCCTCACGTCCCTGTATGAGGATTGCTGGGCGTGCCCAGGACACACCTGAGTAAAGGGAGGATGGCAGGGGAGCAGCTCAGGCCGCCGGCCAGCCCTGGGAAAGCCTCAGCTCGGACACCCTGTCCTGTAGGAAGCCTTCCATGGTCAGGTCCCTGGGGAGGGCAGGACCCCCAGTGAGGGTACAGCTCCAGCCACACCAGGTGACCTGGGGGAGTCGTGGGCCCACTCTGGCCGCCAGTTCTCCCTTCTGTGAGGTGGGGACAGTGGCACATACAACAGAGAGCAGTTGGGAGGATTGGATGAGAAGAGACAGGCAGGTGTCGGGGCTGGGCAGTGTCCTGTAAATGTAGCAGCAGACGCCATCACCCGGGGGGTGGCCTCACCAGGTGCTTCTGTTGGACAGACCAGCCCCAGGTGGTCCTGGCACAAGGGGCATCTGCTCACTACGTCTGGGGCTGTGCACCCTCCATGCTGAGCTTGTTTCTCACCTGAAGAATGGCGAGTCTACCTCTGCATGGGGTGTGACCACGTGGGCTGGGCATAGGCGTGGCCCTGGCCAGCAGTGGGTGCTTGAGGGAGAGCCTGCAGCCATGACTGGGCTGCTGGAAATGGGGGTCAGCCCTGTTCTTTCCAGGCTGGGGCAAAGCATGGGCCAGCCAGGCCCTCCCCCTTGCTGACCCCAGCTCAGACAGTGGCAAGGCCTAGCCTGGACAGAATGGTGGTCCTCAGAATGTCCACTTGGAACCTTCTGGAACCTGGGAACAGGATCTTATCTGGGAAAAGGGTTTTTGCAGATGAAATTAGATTAAGGATCTTGAGATGAGATCATCCTGGATTACCTGGCGAGCCCCAAATCCACTGAAGGGGGAGACAGGGGCAGGGAGAGGCAGGAAGGACCCTCCCTGGGCCTGGGGAGCATGGCCCTGACACACCTTGGTCTGGGACCTGCAGCCTCCAGAACTGAGAAAGGAATTTATGTGGGTTAGGTCACCCCATTTGGGGTCACTCATCACGGCAACCTCAGCAGAGCAGCACCTTCTCCTCCCAGCAGACAGCCTTGCTGGGCTGGAACCTGCTGCCTGAGGAGGGGCGGCCTGGGCTGGGCTGTGTCTGCCTGTCACCAGGCCCTTGGGAGAAATGTCACCTGTGAGCTGCCCCATGGGAAGGAAGCCCCCTAGTGACAGAGGCTCTGCAGGCAGCACTTGGGGTCCTTGCAGTGAGGTGGTTGACTCAGGCCCGTGGAGACGTCTTTGCTCTATCCACTGGGATGTGAGTTTTTTATCTTTTCGGGGCCTTGGCAGACCCATCTCACTGTCAGCTGCTGAGAGAGGACTGTCTGGGGGACTCTGTCTGCCAGCCCGGGGTGGCTTCAGGGCTCCAAGGAGTTCCACGCAGGCCAGGCTGAGTCAAGCTGGTTGCCCGGACACGAAAGCTGGGGATCTGGCAAGGCCGGAGCCGCCAGCCCTCAGCTTTGAGACCTGAGTGGCTCAGGGCCACCTGGGCTTCATTTGTCACAGAGAAATGACAGGACCGTGCCTGCTTCAGCATTGTCGTGGCTGTGATAGGGCGCCTTCTGTGACAGGACTGTGCCTGCTTCAGCGTTGTCATGGCTGTGATAGGGTGCCTTCTGTCATGTCAAACGTGGAAGACCCCAGACCCCTGACCAGGGCTGGGCAGCAATTCCAGACTGCACTGGGAGCCTTCTTGGCTCCCCCAGCTCAGCTCGGACACCCTGTCCTGTAGGAAGCCTTCCGTGGTCAGGGCTATGGCTGCCCCGCAGTCATCTGCTGCCCTAGTGCTTCCTACCCTGAGGTCCTCCAGGACAGGGTCCTCCTGGCAAGCTCTGTCCACCTAGCATAAACCCACCCTGAACATCCAGTTAGTGGGCAGAGTCCTGGAGTCTCTGCCTCCAGTGCCAGCAGCTGCCACACAGGGCCAGTCAGGCTGTCTGGGTTACATCATGTCCTACAAAGACCCTATTTCCACCTGAAGTCGTATTCCCAGGTCCTGGGTGGACGTTATGTGAGGGACACCACTCAATCCAGGACAGGGGCTGAGTAGAGCTGGGGGACCTGGACAGGCTGCCCTCCACATGGCCATATGGTGAGCTCCCACAGCCCCATCTCTGCCAGGCTCTTGGTGGCAGCCCCAGAACCCCAGCTTTTCTCTCCACCTCTGTGGGTTGCTGAGCTGGTCGTGGGAGCCTTGAGTGCAGGGCCCAGCTGGCAAGAACAGCGGCCCCCTCCTCCCGGGGTGGCAGCAAGAAAGTGCTGGTGGTGCAACTGGCCGTCCCCCTCTCCCTGCCCCACTGTGTCTGGGCCAGACCCTCACAGGTGCAGCTGGCAGGCGGGTGGGAGCCTTACCTGTTGAAAGCTGGGCTCCTAGCCAGCCCTAAAAGTCTCATTTACAACTAACCTTTGCAACACATTGGGGAGTTTCTTCTTTGTAAAATGCACTTGTCCTGATTCATTTTACTTTAGCTTGGCACAGCGTACTCTTTTTATATACGTGTGAACATATATATGTAAACACACGTATGATGCTGGTGAGTTAATGCTGGTGGCATTTTTACAAAGCAAAGATGTGGGAACCAAATAGTGGCCCCTTCTGGGGAGTTTCTCATTCACTGCCTTGAGGTGCATGTGTGTGCTTCATGGGCAGGGTATGAGCAGCCCGGGAGGTACAAAATCCCCTCCTGTCCAGGAGCTTATGGTAGGGACATGGTCATGAAAAATTGTGAGATGCACACTGTGAAGAGTTCTGGAAGGCGTCCCCAGTAAAGCTGATGCTTCCCTTCTTTCCGTGGCTTCCAGGGAGCTCACAGCCGACTTTGTCCTGTGGCCCGGCCTGGTTCTTGGGGAGGAATTGAGAACACGCTGTCCTGGGCACACAGTCCAGTGATGCCATCTCCCCCAAAGACAGTCTAGCTGAGCTTTGATTTCTCTGTCCTGGGCCAGCTGTGTTCATACTGACAAATCTTCAGTTTTCGGGCACTGAACAGCCTCATAGAATCTGATGAAAACCAGGGACAGTGCTTGGGAGTGGGGCATATTCACGGAGAGGGTTTGCGTGGCCCCAACTGGGACCCCTGATCATAGCCCCACAGGACGGGGCTCCTTGGATCTCCACACTGGGGCAGGTCAGTGGGGGTTGCCCATCTATCTTAGCACAGAGGCTGAGCAGGGTGTGGGAGAAGCTGTCTTTGGAGCTCAGGAAAGAGAAAAGAGCATCCTCTAAGGTCCCAGGGGTTTCTGCAGCAGAGGGAGCTACGTGCCAGCTCGATAGGCCCTCATGCAGCAGACACCCCACAAGCCTCCATCTCTCCCCCTCCATCCAGCCACAAGATGCCCCTTGGATGTGCCGTGGCTCCTGCTGGCCTGATAGTGGCTCTGACTTTCAGCCTGGCTCTGATGTGCTACTGCTGGCACCTGTTCTGGTGCACCCCAGCCCTGGACCAGACGCTAACTTGAGGGTAGGGGCGGGGAAGCCCGTATTTCCCAAAACTACCAGCCATGATGTTCAGGGAGCACCAGGCTAGGACATGCTGCCTTTAGGTAGGGGAGAGCTGCTCTGGGGCTCGCGGGCTGGGGACTGAGCCCCAGGCCTGCAGTCAGAGTTTGTCAACAGATTGATTATTGGTAAGTTGATCAGTGCTTTGTCATGGATCTGCCTCCATAGTGTTCCCGCCCCCGTTCTCTTGTACATAGTCACAACCACCAGTTTTCTGGGGTATCTTCTACAAGGTCTGGTTTCCAGCTGTTTCCCAGGCACATAGAGTACAGTTGTGTTGAGTTAGTCTTTTCCGTTTCTAAAAAGCGAAGCTACGTGAAGGGCAGAATTTCCTCAGTGCCAGGTTCTGCACGTGTGTTTTTCCTAAATCCTCGGGGCTGCTCCCAGGTTCTGTGGCCAGTGGTGGGCAGCGGGAGCAGGCGGGGAGACAATGTCAGGGACCAACCCAGAGATGTTCACATCTTTTCCTGGACAGGTGTCTGTGGCTTGTATTACTATATCTGTGTGAACGTCAGATTTATGTCCCTTCAGGAAAATCATTTCTAGTTAGCACAGAATTTTCTAAGTGATGGGCACCATGGGAGGCAGCTGTGGGGTGGGTGCCACGTCCTCTTGGCCTATGGAGGCGGGATGGGCTTCATAGGTGGGATTAGCCTCTGTGAAGGGCCCTGGAGAGTTGTTTGCCCCATTCCCTACATGAGGACATATAGAAGGCACCATTCCACCGCTGGATCTGCTGGGGCCCTGCTCTCAGACTTCCAGTGTTCTGGGCAAGCCCGGTCCAAGGCAGATGGGCTGTCAGAGCAGCTTGAACAGACTTGGGCAGGAGACCTCCGAGGGAGCCTCTCCTCTGTCTTGGGGCATCAGTCACTGTGCCTCAGTTCCCCCACAGCACTGGCAGGGCCCCTGGAGCCAGCAGACCGGGTAGGGAGAGACGCAGACACAGGTGAGACACCCAGAGTGTAGGTGCTGTCCCGCCAAGGCACTGGCCTGTGACTCATCTGGGAGAGACGCAGTGGCTGGGAGCAGTGTTGATGTGCTGGCAGCCCACGGATGTACGGGCACCCTCATTTCACATGCGAGTACCAGGGCGTCTCTCTGCCAGGGCAGGGGACCACCCACCACCCAAGCCTGGGGTCCTGCATCAGAATGGCTGGGGTCATCAGCTGGAAGCCGGCCCTGCAGCATGGCCGCGTGAGGTGGCCAGCCTGTCACTGGCTCCCCCTGGGGTGTGGTACCATCTGGGTCTGGGCTCTCCGGCATGTGCCACTGATGACAAGGACAGACACATTTTCAAGCATGACCCAGATGCTGGGGCTGGTGGGTCAGTAAAAGGGCAAACGAGGTCTGGAGGGACACGGTTCAGCTTCCTGTCTCAGCCCAGTCCCTTGGCTTCTGCCCCTTCATGCTCCCTTCTCCCCCAGGACCTCCCACTCACGGGCCAAGGCCGAGGCAGCCCTCACAGCAGCTCAGAAAGCCCAAGAGGAAGCTCGGATCGCCAGGATCACTGCCAAAGAGTTCTCACCTTCCTTCCAGCACCGGGAAAATGGTGAGTCCCTCCCTCATGGGGAGCACTGGCTTCCTGGGGCAGTAGGGATGAATTCAGATGGACCCTACTGGAACCACCACCCTGGTCTGTCTATGTGGGCCTGGGTACACGCATGTCAGGGTATACACGCGTCTTGTGGTCTGTGTGGGCCTGGGTACGCAAACGTCTTGTGGTCTGTGCTGGGCCTGGGTACACGCATGTCAGGGTACACACGCGTCTTGGCACGTCTCTCCACGGCCCCACAGCTGTGTCCCTGCGTGCACATGGGCACCCACCCCTCACTCCTGGCTGTCCACAACTGTCAGCATCCCATCTATTTGCTTGGCCTGTGTCTGTCCTGGCTCCCCCACTTCCCCAGTGTTGCTCTGGAACCTTCTGCAATGATGGAACCATTCTCCATCTTCTAGTTCAGTGTGGCACCTGCCATGCTTGTGTTGCTGAGGGACTGAATCTTGAGTTTTATTTAATCCTAACTAACCTACATTTAAATGTGCCCAAGGGCTGCCCTGTCAGCAGCACTCTGGAGTAGGGAATGGCAGCTCCCACTGTATCCTCTGGAAGGAGCTGAAAACTACTGCCTGATTTAGGAACCTGGCCCTTCCCTCCAGGGTGGGGGTCTGGCCAATGAGCCTGTGGTGGGGCATGCAGGAGGGGGTGACAGACGGCCACGGGGCTGCCAGCCCTGCCCCAGCCCAGGAGGCCCCAAGAGTGGGTTCGGGTCATGTTCCATCATATCCGTGCTCCAGACCAGTCTGTGGCCAGAGTGGACAGCTGCTCTAGCTGCCACGTTGGTCTGTTCGGACACCAGGACTCGACCCTGATGCCTGTGCCCCACGCTGGCCTCTGGCAGGGAGGAGCCCCAGAGCCTGGCTGTGCTCTGTTCTTTCCCTGAGGAGGGCAATGGCAGCTCTCCCTGAGACCAATCTGGAGGGGTCAGGAGATCAGGGTCTTGAGCTCCAGGTCCAGGAGGGCTAAGGCTCCTGCAGAGACTTCAGATGGTGTTTGACTTGGAGTGAGTGTATCAGACACAGTCTCTGTCCCCCACCCCAGCCACCTAGGCACACAGGTAGGAAGTCTCCATGCCTCTGCCCGTACTGCCAGTGACGTCCTTCTGCCCGTACACTCCCCTCAAACTCTGTGAACAAGCTGCCCAGGCTGAGGGGCAGGGGTGGGGCTACCTCCCACCTGCTGCAGGGTGGCTGAACCCAAGCTTTTGGGGCTCCTGGTTCCCCCACCCCAGCTCACAGAATGCATGTGGACAGGACTTAACACTGCACCCTGGCTGTGGATCACCAGGCTCCAGCCCTGTACACTCCCAGCTGATTCCATTGCCCAGGGCCCAACTTGTCACCTCTCAGAGCCTCAGCGGTATCTAAAGCTGTCTACTGTACTGAATAGGAGCTCCCAAGAAATATGTGCCCTAGAAGCTGGGATGTGACCTTGCTGTGCAGATGTGATTAAAGTGTGGGCCTTGAGATGAGACTGTCTTGGGTCAGGCTGGGCCCTAAATTCAGGGAGAAGACAGGCAGGGACGGGCATGGTGGGGCACGGGAGGAACCTGCCCTGCAGATGCACTTGGATTTCAGATCCCGGCCTCTGGGCTGAGAGCGAGCTCTTCAGGCCCCGCATGTGGCACATTGTTGCTTCAGTCTCCAGAAACTTGAACAGGACCTGAGTCCCCTCAGCCTGGAACCGAGGGCTGAGACTTGGGACTCAGGGACACCTGGCCAGGGGCTCACGCTCCTGTGAGAGGACTTGGGCTGAAGTGCATCTCTGTGGGGGGGGGGGGCCAGACGGCAAGAATTTGACCTCATGTCCCAGCCTGGTTGCATCCTCGGATCCTGATGTCTCTTTTCTGGCTCCTGTGGCCCCTGGGGTCCTTCCCTAGCTGTCTCTTCTGCTGGAAAGAGTTGGCCTGTGCTCTGTCTGAGCTGGGTAATGTCTGGGTTGTTCTGGGATGTGTCTTTCCAACCTCTGGGCATTTCCTGTGTCCACCTTGAGTGCCTTAAAGACAAGCATTCCCAGACTGTAGAGGTGTCCTGCCCGTTCGGTGCTGAGCCCTCCCTCTCCTGGTCCTCTTGCAGCTGGTGTCCCCACTTGACAGGTGACAAAACTGAGGCTCTGGTCTTGGACCAAGTGTGGCAGAGCTATTAAAACAAGGGCTGACTTCAAGGCCTGTGCCACACCTGCCTCAAATGACAAATTATCAATGTGCTTCAATTGAGGACATGTGGCTACCTCCAGTATCTCTGCTGACAGCTGCCAGCCCTGGCAGCCCTGGGCCTGAGAGCTTGGGCTGGTGGAGACTGGGGCAGCATCCCGGCCACTTGTGCTGTGGGACCCGCTCCCCACAGCCCTTGGCTGTGTACCCAGACACAAGGTGTGGGAACTGAGCCACACATGCACCAGGCTCTGCCCCACACCCTCACAGGGAGGCTTCCAGAACTTAGCTGGGGACGGGCAATCAGGTGCCAGCGTCTCCAGGGTGCCTGCGCCTGCACCCTGTGTTGGCAGAAGCCACATCAGTCAGTGCTGTGGCGTTTGCCCCTCCTGCTGGAGGCTCACGGAGTCCTGGAAGTCTCAGTAGCTGGTCGCACACCCCTCCCTGTCCAGGCCTCAGGGTCAGGCTCTCAGGCTAGCCCTGCAGAAGGCACTGGCCAAGCTGCCTCTCAACAGAGCCGTCCCAGATGGGGCAAGACTCTGCTGTGACACCCCCAGGTTTAAGACCCTGCTGGTCAGCCTCAGGAGGAGCCTTAGGCCACACAGGCCAGGCCAGTGGCCTTGCTTGCTCTCTAAGGCTTGGGTGTCCCTGCAGCCTAGGCTGCTGTCCACTGCTTCTGCTGTGGCCATGGGGAGGGCCCCACTCTCCCTTGCCCACCTCCTGTGGTGTGGAGGTGCTGTGCTGCCCAGACCCTCCCTGCCTGTTGCCCTGACCAGGGGTGACCCCCCCATCTGGCGACTCATCCTTGCTGAGGGACACTCAAGGTGACACAGTCCTGTCTTCTCTCCCTTCACAAAGGGCTGGAGTACCAGAGACCGCAGCATCAGCTTTCCTGCGAAGACATTGAGGTGCTCTCCACGGGGACACCCCTGCAGCAGGAGAGCCCCGAGCTGTACCGCAAAGGCACCACCCCTTCCGACCTGACCCCCGACGACAGCCCCCTGCAGAGCTTCCCCGCCAGCCCTACGGCCACCCCTCCGCCAGCCTCTGCCTCGAGGAATAAGGTGGCCCACTTCTCCCGACAGGTGTCTGTGGATGAGGAGCGAGGCGGGGACATCCAGGTGCTCCGGGAGGGCCGGGGCGGGGACCACGCCCACAGCAGCTGGAGCGAGGCGCGGCCCGCGGGCGCTAGGGGTGTCCGCAGCGGCGCCCTGCGCAGCGGCCAGCCCGCAGATGACTTCCGCTGCCGCGGCTCGGCCCACAAGCAGCCCGGGAACCCCAAGCCCCGGGAGCGGCGGACGGAGTCTTCGCCCCTGTTCTCCTGGACTTCCCAGCACCGGGCCGGCAGCCACAGCCCCGGGAGCGCCAAGCTGCTGGAGCTGGAGGAGAGGCGCAGCAACTACACGGCAGAGATGCAGCCGCTGCGCAGGATGGACGCGCACGCGCAGGACGCGCACCCCCAGAAAAGACGCTACAGCAAGGGGAGCGCCGGCCGCGGTGCGGGGGAGGACCACCGCGCCGAGGACCGGGGCTTCGGGGTGCAGAGACTGAGGTCCAAGGCCCAGAACAAGGAGAACTTCAGGCCGGCGCCCTGCGTGGAGCCCACGGTGCAGAAACTGGACAGCCTGCGGCTGGGTGGCAGGGCTGAGCCCCGGCTGCTGCGCTGGGACCTGACCTTCTCCCCGCCCCGCAAGTCCTTACCTGTCGCCCTGGAGTCGGATGAAGAAAATGGGGATGAGCTCAAGGCCAGTACGGTGAGTGGGCAGCTGCTGGGCATTCCTGGCGCTGGGGAGGGGGTTGCCCTGAGGGTTGCACCTAGGCTCACCCATCTCCGACAGCATCTGGGTGGTTTGAGAACTACAAAGGGGCGGGCAGCAGGGGCCCCTGCTGCCCCTGCACACGGCCAGACAGCAGAGTGCCAGGTCACAGACACTGCTACAGAAGGCACCGTGCAGTCCCAGCTTACCACACCCTGGGGGGTGCTGGGGCTCACTCGGCAGGCGAGGACCCTCGGGAGACAGCCTGACCCAAACACCTTCCACTCTGAATTTGCCCCACCCCAAAGTGGGTTTGCAGGAAAGAACAGCTTCCCCTGGACCAGACTCAGGGCACCTGAGGGATCCCAAGGTCTTGAACAGGACTGACTATGCCCAGAAGGGGCCTCCTGGGACTGCCCCTTCACCCCTTTTAGGCTTCTACCCCTAAGCACAGAATTCCCGATCCCATGGCTTCAGCTCCGCCAGGCTCTGCTCACCCGCTGTGGCAAGTGCCATGGTTTCAGGTCTAAAACAGAGACACTGAATCTCTAGAGGGGATCAGCATGAGCACCCAGAGCACAGCTCAGGGCCAGAGGTGCCCTAGGACCCCGCCTCCCCAACCCCAGGTGCTGGAAGTGCATAGGGCCTGGCCTGGAAGGCTGGTCTTGGCAGGCAGGGGCATTCTCTATAGGCTTCTCCACCCCCGCATCTGTGGCCCAGGGGAGCCCTGCTATAGCATCCTGGCCCTTGGACAGCAGCCATTCAAGGGCGGCTGGCCAGAAGGGCCACTTAAAACCACCATGCATGATCTGCCCTGCTGGTGCCTAAAATGCTTCCCCTCCCCCAAATACTCACACTAAGAGCATCCTCCCCCGGCCCCATGCTCCCACTAGGACCAAAATACCAGCTTGCACTTACAACTTCACCTCCCCCAGCAGCCAGGGACCTATGTGCAGGTTATTTCAGGAACAGCCAGTGCCGGGCAGGGGTAGGCGGAGGGACTGGGTCTGGATTTAGCCTGTCTGATACATAGCCCCTTGGGTAAGTGGTGGCTGCAGGCGAGCCCAGGGCTGCACTGGGGGCCCCCATTCACCCCAGCACCTCATTTCGCCCCCAGGGCCTGGGCTTAGGTCCCTCCACATTCCATTTGCAGATCGAGTGTCCTCATCCAGGGCTGTGAAGGGATGCACCAGGCAGGGTAACCCTGAGGTGCTGCTCAGAACCATGCACAGAAGGGAGGTCCCCTGGGGGGATAGTGGTGCGGAGTGGTCTGGATGGACCTCCTCCTGGATCCTGGGGCAGGGGAGTATCCTTGGCCACTGCCCGCTTTCCAGCTAGCATGGTGCTGGTGGAGCAGGGTCATGACTGGGAATGGCAGGATCCTCAGCCTCCAAATGTCTCGTGCTGTGGAGCTGGGGAAGTACTGCTCTCACCTGCTTCCCCCCAAAGCACAAAGGCCCTCCCAAACTGCCCCCAGCAGTCCCTTGGAGGCATGGCTGGGAGAGGCCTGCACAGGGGGTCCAGCTCTGCCATCAAACTCAGTGGCCAGACCAGGTCCCTGGATATTTTTAGGCCTTGGTTTCCCCCTGGTGAACTTCAGTGAGGGGCACGGACCTGAGCAGGAGTCACCATGGGGTGTGAGAGCACCAGGCTGGGGGAGAAGTGCCCAGGTCAGACCATCCTCACGCCCCATGGAAGAGGTGTTGACTGCCGCCCACAGAGGCCTGGATCCTTCCATCCAAAGGGTGGGGTGGGGGAGACTTTACTCTGGTGGCTGTCATGGGGACTGACTACATACTGTGAACAGCCAGCCGCAGACGCCACTGGCCTTGGTGCTGAGATCCAGGCCAGCTCTCTGTCCACAGGGACTCCGGGTCACTGGACCCTGCACTCCTGAGGGCCCCTGCACGAGGCTGCTGTGGCCCATTGATAAGGCCCAGTCAGCACTGCCACAGCTGCCTTCCCATCAGCCTCAGGGTGACTGCTGATCTGGGAGGGCAGTGAGGAGTTGGGCCTACCTGTCTGTGGACCTTCTTCCCTCAGCTGAGTCCTTGGGAGGTGTGGGGGACAGTTCAAAGTCCTTGTGCTTTTGAGCAAGTTTTGTATTTCAAGCTGTGCCTTTGGCCGGCTGAGAAGGAACCCAGCACAGGAGACAGTGAGCCCAGGGATGGCAATGCCCAGGACACAGGCTGGATAGGTGACCCTGCACTCAGGGTGCAGAGCAAGCATGGGGCACATAGATCTCAAGGGATGGGCAGGCCCAGCTGCCAGTCATAGTGAGCATGTCTTTTTCACAGTGCCAGCACCCTCAGTGACTCACCAGTTTGTCATTAGGTCCAAACGTGCAGCTGCCAGCCTGGGCTGCACATGGGGTCCCTCAGTGTTGGTCATTGTCACATGCAGTCTAGCAGGGTGTGGCAGCTGGGTCAGGACATCCTGCGGAGCGGATGGGGCCCTAGGTGGTGTTACTCAGCCAGAACTCAGGCCAGGGGAAGGACCCGTGGGCTGGTGGGTAAGCAGACAGGAGGCTGCCTCCTCAAGGGCCAAGGTGCCCCAAGAGGAACTGTGCGCGGGGGCGCTGTGTTCTCATTTCCATCCTGAGATAAGGCCTGGAACCCCAACTCAGGTGCCGTGACCTGCAGTAACTGACGCCTTCATCCTCAGAGCCCCCTTTTAGGCACTGGCTTTACTGAGATTTCTTGCACTATGCAATTTGCTTATCTCAAGTACACGCAGTTCAGTGGTCTTCAGTGCACCACGGCCGTGCAGCCTCATAGCACCGAGCAGACACTCCCCACCCCGTAGTCACCAACCTATGAGTGGCATCATCCCACACGTGGCTTCTGTGCACCCCACAATGTCAGGTTTGTCCACGTCATCAGAGCAACACGTACAGCACTTCTGGGTTGTCCACTTACCTGTGGGTGGACTTCAGTTTGTTTGCACTTTCTGGCAGTTGAGTCATGTTAGGGACATTTAGGGGAGTCTGTGGGTGGAACCACTGGGCACGTGGTGGTCCACATAGCAATTCTGGCTGACTTTGGGGACTCATCAGACTGTTTTCCAGTATCACTAACACAAATAGCTGGCTGGTCACGCCAGGGAGAGAAGGTGATGTCCTTTGTGGGGGAAAAGGCATTTTTCAGGGTCACTCTCACTGGGTTCTCACTGCAAGTTCAAACAGAACTCACCTGAAGCCATGTGGAGCAGCTTAGTCTGGGAAAGCCAGCCTTCATCATGTCTGGAATCTGACCATAAAGGGCCTTATGAAACCAGTCTGCGGTGGGACAGGGGAGAGGCAGGGCAGCAGAAGACAATCCCTGACCCACAAGAGCGTCTACACCAGGTGCAGCAGCAGGATGCCTCTGCTTCTGGGAAGGGGGGTGCCCATCTGTCCTGTGTGCACCTTCCAGCTGGCTGGGGAACAAAGGATACTAGGGGAGGTGGGCAGCAGCAGCTTTTCCAAGGGTGGAGCATCTAGCACCCCTGCCAGGAGCCCACCCAGCCTCTGCTCCCTGCAGGGACCAGCACTGGTGCCACACGCTACTGGAAGGCACTTCCCCTCCTACCACGAGAGGTCACCATGGAAGCTCTCAGGGGTGGTGGCCACAGTGGGGGTCGGCTCGCAGTTAGCACAAAGCTGTCCAGGGTACACGTCGGTTTACAGGAGGGGACTCTGTAGGGAAGGTGCGTGTGCAGGACTGAGGCCCACAGCTGACGCTGGTTGTGGCAGCCACGTGGGCGCTCCTGTGATTCCAACCTCAAAGCTCCCAAGTCTCCACCCTGCAGAGCTGCAGGCACCTGCCAATTGCAGACAAAGTGGGATTTGGGATGTCCACTCAGGCCCAGGCTTTTTTTTTTTGAGACAGTCTCTCAAGCTGTCACCCTGGGTAGAGTTCCATGGCGTCACCGTACCTCACCACAACCTACAACTCTTGGGATCAAGTGATCCTCTTGCCTCAGTTTTTCTATTTTCAGTAGAGACAGCGTCTTGCTCTTGCTCAAGCTGGTCTCGAACCTGTGAGAACCTGGAACCCTTGGTCTCCCAGAGTGCTAGGATCACAGGTGAGAGCTACTGCGCCCGGCTCAGGCCCAGGTTTTTCTTTCCAGGACACACTGTGCTAAGTTTTCAAGGCCACAAGATAAGACTAGTGACTTCAGACTTAGAAGCAAGGGGGACATGTATTCCCTGAGGACAACACTGAGGACTCCCACTCTGCAGAGGTGTTCTGATGAGGACTGGTCCTCTGTGGTGTGGTGGAGAGGGGTGCGAGGTGTGTCCATGAACATGGCTGCCCAGTTCACGGCTGCCTTCTCCTGTTCCAGGGCTCGGCACCCATCCTGGTTGTCATGGTGATCCTGTTGAACATCGGAGTCGCCATTCTGTTTATTAACTTTTTCATCTGAGGAGGGGGCTGCAACAGCAAGAATGCTGTGTACAAAGGGGCACATCAACAGCAAACCGACAGAAAGGACAGCTCATAACTCAGACGGGCCAACAACTTCTAAGTCTCTTCGCAGAAGAACACGATTGGGTATTACTCACAGTTTGCCTTTTTTTCTGGGTAATGTTTTTTGGATTTCAGCCAAAATTCTTTGCTTGTATAACACTCTGCTGTGTGGCATGGCAGAAGGAGGCCAGCACGCAGACCCCCAGCTCGACGTGGAAAAAGGGGGGTCCGGCAGATAGAACATCATGTCACCATCATCACACTTCCCACCGGGGGTGGAAGGGCCCTCGGAAAGTGTGCCCGGCTGTGCGCGGTGAGGGGGAGGCAGCTGCGGCTGGATCCTCACACAGAGGCTCAACTCCTCTGCTGCTCCTGTCTGGAACGGCCTGGCGACAGAGGGTGGGGAGGGTCCTACCCGGCAGGCAACTTGCCCTGCCTAAGAGACACCTCCTCCCCTCTCCCCACCACACAGCACTGCCCGGCCTCCCTGGAGAAGCCGCCCCCCGCCCCACCACACCAAGTCTTAAGCAAAGTCCTTATTTCTTCTGCCATTCCTCCCCGTCAGACCCAGAGGGGTCAGAGGCCGACTATGACCTGACGGGTGGGGCCGCGTGCAGGGCGTGCAGGCAGGCTCGTCCCTGGCAGGAAGGGCCCAGAGGACATCTCCTCTGGCTGTCACTGACCTCAAGGGGTTCCCATGTCTGTACCTGCTTGGTCCCCTAACAGACATGCATTCCCCTTCCAGATGCTCTGTGCTGCCCCAGGGTGGGTCTGAGCCCTGGACAGGAAGGTGGCTGAAAATGCCTGAGAATCTGTAGCATATCCAACCTCCACCCCCCTGCAAAATGTACAATGTGACTTGTTTCAGTCAAACAAAAACAGGTTCCTCATGTTTCTGCCTTCTTCACCAGGGTCGTTCCATCACTCAAAAGAACAAAGTTTGCCAGGATGTCCGAGTGCCCCAGGCCCCGGCCCTCGTGTGCATGGACGTGCCGAGGGGACTCGGCACGCCCATCACAGGACACCCTGTGCTTGTGCCGGGGGTGGGGGGTGTCCGTGACTCTCATCCCGCCTTCTGGGTGCAGCCGTCTCATGGACTCTGCCTTGCTTTGCTTACGTTTAGCTGTCCTCTGCTGCCTTTCGAGCAGATTTCTTTACTACACTGCACTGGATTGCTATATTTTTAACCAGAAATAAACTAAAGATTAGAGCATGTTCCAGTTAAATTCAGTTTTACTGTTTTCCGTTATACGTTCACCCCGCTCCCACCCCCCACCCACCCGGTCCTTCTCACAGTCTGATCTGGGGAACAGAGGAGACGGTCGACTGGTGGGCACACAGCGCGTTTCTGAATGTTGCTTTCTAAGGGGATATGACATCTTTTTGTACATCTTTTCCGTTCCTCTTTTTTAAAATCAAGTGGTTGCTGCAGCCCTGAAGTGAACCAAATAAAGATTCCTGCTCTTTGCAGCTCTGAGAGTCCTCCCTGCCGGGGTGTGTGCTTTGTACTTCTGTCTGCACTCTGTAAGGGTCAGAGAGACAGGCACCACGCGCAGGCCGAGTGCCGACACGGGAACACCAGACACACAAGCAGCCCACAGAACATGAGTGTCCAGCAGAAGTGCAGGCGGTTTTGTGCCTGGGGGAGCTCGTCTGCTGCCAGTGAGACAACCCTGGAAACCACCTTGATCCCCAGCCCCACATGCAGAGGGCAAGGCCATCTCCCCAGTAGATTCCAAGTGGGTTCAGTCAGAAGTACGCCGAGTCTGGAGAGTCCAGAAAGCAAACCCTTATCTACAGGGGATTGAGGCTGCCTCAGGACCCTGCAAGCAGCTGATGTGGTCACCTTGCCATCCCACCTGGCCAGAGCCCTTCCCCAAAAAGCACACAAGTTGGTCCTCTGGGACACATGGCACTAAGCTCCAGGGCGATGACAGCAGGGTGGCTGTGGTGGGATGGCATGAGCTGGCCCTATGTGCAGAGCAGCCTTACTACATGCCCTAACAGCTGTTCCCACACCTTAGCTGTGCACTCTGGAAGCAGGGAGAAAGCAAGGGACCCCCAAGGGACAGGACAAACCACTCACCATCCAGGCCTGCCCCTCCCACCTACAAACTGCACACAGGCCCTCAGGTCACCAGGTAAGCCTCTGTGGCCGCAGGTTGCCCGCTTCATTTCTTAGACTTGAGGGATCTCTGTACTGGAATCTGATTCTCCAAGGCCTGAACATGTCTCCCCGGCCCCTCCTGGACGCTAGTCTTCAGCATACAGATGGAGCCAGGCACTCGGTTACAAACTAAAAAACTGATGAGGTGAAAAACCCTGTGTGGCAACAGCAACACAATGCCTGTTCCCCAAGTCCTCTGCAGAGAGGGAGGAACAGCCCCGGGGCCCAGACTCACTGCAGTGTGGCCCAGCCACAACTCACACGCACACGCTCTGCCCTGCGGCAACTCCAGCATGCAGGTGACAGTCCCTACGTGCCTGAGACCCAGATCGCTCTCTGCACGGCAGGACCAGTCCGCTCATCATGTGCTTCCCTCTCACCTTCCTGTGGGTTCCTGCTCACAAAAGGCTATCACTGAGTGCCAGAAAACTGCCCCCCCTAAAACGCGAGGGGGGACAGCAGAGATGAAACGTCCCCCACACTTTCCTAGAAGGGGCTCTTATCCTTTGAAGACTTCCCAACATCCCAAGTCAGCGCCAGTATCCCTCAGGTCCCCGCGTGGTCTCCTGCGCGGTTCAGACCCACACCTCTGACCTCTCCCATGCAACTCTGACAGGCACGCATTTCATTTTCACATGTGCAGAAAAAATACACTCAGGATCATGGGGTGCAGGGCCTTCTCTCTTCTAGACTAAGCCCAGCTCCTAGGACTGGCCCCAAGACTGTCTCCAATGCTTCTCACCTTTGGTCTCAAACGTTAATGTAAGGTGCCTACTTCAGACTTCTGTCCCCACCGCTGCACCGTGTGACTTCCTTTCCTTCAACCCACTGGCAATGTGGGCACAGCTGGCTGGGCTTTTATAAAGCGTTTTTAACCGTGCCTAGGGGTGGATCAAGACTCCAGATAAAGGGAACAAGATTGGGCCCAAGCACCAATGTCAGCTCAGGGGACACAGTGAGCAAACAAAGCCAGAAGGGGTCTGTGCTGAAATGCTAAGTAGTGACCCTACCCCAGCCTTACAAAAAAAAAAAAAAAATGAAGTTGCCTTTGCTCTCCCCTATGCGATACAGAAGGAAGGGGGCCCCAGCGCTTGGAGGGGCAGGACCCTTCCCACATGCCAGAGCTGCCCAGGAACGGGTGAAAGCCTGAGAGAAGCCATCTTCAGGAGATAGTCAAATGTCTTCAAAACATTAGCACCGTTTCTGGAATTTGAGAAACCCAAAGCCAAACAACTCAGGATCTGAATGGGACCACTGCGTCTTACTCCAGCGAGTCCTGAACCTCAGATGCAGGTGGCCACATGGGGTGACAGGCCTACGTGTGGGTGCATGTCTGGGGTTCCAGGGCCTGGCACACAACCCCTCACACCTACCTCACTCAGGCACCTGCTCCCACCCACTCCCTGGTTCAGACGCACAATTCCCGTGCGCTAGGCCACCTGCTTGAGTCGCCAGAGCACCCACCTGTCCGGTATGTGCACACCACTGGCTCTGCCCATCCCACTAGTGTCTGCGCCATAAGGACGCAGGGCTCAGGTTACGCCACGTGCGCCCCTAGCCCACCACAAGCACTGTCCCTGAAATCAGGAAAGACTTTCTACCCCAGAGCTTCCTGTAGAACTATGTGTCCCGCAGACAGAGGGCTGTCACTGCAGTGGGCTCCATCTTGTCCACTGACAGCTCTCACACAGCAACAGGGCTCTGCCCCCTTCCTAAAGTGTCGCCCAGACAAAGCACCCTCGACACGTGACAGCAGACAGACGCTCATCAGCAGGGAGGCCCAGCCCTGTCATCACAGGGACTCCCCAGACAGCGGGGTCAGGTGGAAGGCGGAAGACAAGTGTGGGGCGGGGCAGTCTCCATGTGGACCCTGGGTGACACCCACACCACCACAATTAAAAGCACTAAGGCCAGGATGCCCAGCGGTCTCCATACGAACACCCACTGATGGCTACCCTCTCCTGGACACTGAGCTAGCCCTATCCCGTCTACCTGGACTCTGCTCACTTGCACACCCCACATCCTGCAGGGGCTCCTGCAGAACCCCAGGAGCAATGTGGGAAAGCGCCCTCACTCGCTGACCCTGGGAGCAGAAGCCGCTCTGGATTCTGACACAGGATGGTCTCCTTCTGCCTTTCCTGTCCGCAGACGTGTTCCTGGTGCACATAAAGTGTGTGCTGTCCCAGTGCCCTCAATTTGTGTGCGTTGACTACAATGGAATGTTGACTGCGTTCTGACTCTTATCAATGGAGTTGCTAAAAAAGTTACCTTGGCCATTTCTCTTTTGGCTGGAAAATTGCTTGGTTATTTAAAAATGAAAACCATTTTCCTTAATGAATGTAAATTGTTCAAATCATACCATTATAGTATATTTTACTATCTGAGAGCAAAGGATCACTGGAGATTAAAGAAAAATTCGGCTCTTTTTAGTAATAAACGTCATTTGAAACTTTGCAGAACTTGTTTTGTCTCATTTACTATAATCAATGTCTTTGCTGGAAGTTCCTTTATTGCCAGAATTTAGATGGACAAATTCAGGTTCCTTTTAGGAAACGGAGCCCGTGTCACGCAGCCATGTCTGTGAGAGGCCGGCACTGCTGGGCAGGACGAGTGCAGTGGATGCAAACCCGGAATCAAGTCCCCAGCACCCTCCATGCTACCACAGGGTCTGTCTCCTCGCCAGCCCCGGCTCCTTGCCCAGAACGGGGAGTCTCCCTGCACTGCAGCCCTGGTGAGGAGATGGGGGGACACAGGATGACCCACAGGGGCTGGTGCTGGCCTTGAGGACCTCAGAATGTGGCCTTTTGTTATTTTATCTTCATTCTCTTAAACTTCTACATTCATGGAGTCATCACCCACTATCTCTTTCCAGAAGCTCATGCTTTTCCTGCCTCAGTGCTGCCCGAGACCTGCCACAGGCTCTCTGCGTCTCCATATTAGCTCTGCATTTGGTGGGGCTCAGGGGGCTGAGGGTGGAGACAAGAGGAAGAGGCCAGCATGGGACTCGTGGAGGCCCAGGCTCCTGCACTGTGCCTATCTGTCGCCACAGCCAGAGTCTGGCCTCCCTGGGAGTCTGTTGGGGACCAGATGAGGCCTGGAGTCGGCTGGTACTGCCACAGCTCTCAGAATAGGAAGGACGGCTACGGCCTGCACTGAGGAGTTGGTGGGGCCAAGACCACGAGATATCTCTGGTGACTTGTGGCCTCCACACGGTTTGCTGTCTGATACTACCCTACCTGGGAAAGCAGAAAATTCCTTCCTTCCTAAAGGACAGATGGCAACCCACGCCACACACCAGAGCTTGTCACTTGTCCTTCAGTCGTCTGTCCCCTCCCCAGGCCAGCTCCTCTGATGAAAGCCACCAGCCGTACCATGCTGCCACCTCCCCGTGCAGCCCACATGGCACCTGCTCCTCAAGCGCAGGACCCTGAGTTCCCTGGCGGAGAGGGACCTTTCACCAATATGCTTCTTCCAGTTCCTGGTCCCTCAATGACTGTCACTTAGACAATGACTTCCGGCTTCTACCAATTCAGTAAAAATTCAGAAGGCATCAAGTTGCGGTGAACATTACTGCCACATCTTAAACACCCAGCAGCCCACATGCTGAGCATCACCCAGTGCAACCAGTAGGTTCTTAAGTTTTGTTCAGCCCGACATAAGCCAAGATGCCCCTACCTCTGAGCCACCCTCAGGCCCCCCGAATGCAGCCTGTCCAGTAGTGTGGCCGTTTCTTTGGGTCTTTGCTGCTTCTCTCAGCTTGGTTGATTCAATCCCCAACTAGTGACAGGTTCCTCTCAGAGAAACATGAGACACCTGTGCTGTGGCCACCCAGGCCTTAGAGCAGGTCCTGCAGAGCAAGAGGGGAAAGGATGTGGCTGCTGCATAGCCTGGTGGTGTCTCTGCACAAGGGTGTGGCAGGGCAGGGCAGTCTTGGTCAAGCTGCCTGCCAGGGGCCTCTGCTGCCTTCATGTGGCTTCCTGGCCTTGAGGACCTTCCAGCCAGCTCAGAGTGTCACAAAAAGCCCCTAAGCGCCCAGCACATAAGAGAAAACACAGGCTCGGTGCCCGTAGCTCAGTGGGTAGGGTACCAGCCACATACACTGGAGCTGGTGGGTTCAAACATGGGCCTGCTAAACAACGATGACAACTGCAGCAAAAAAGAGCCAGGTGCTGTGGCGGGCACCAGTAGTCCCTGCTTCTTGGGAGGCTGGGCAAGAGAATTGCTTAAGCTCAAGAGTGTGAGATTGCTATGAGCAGTGATGCCACGGCACTCTACCCAGGGCGACAGTGAGACTCTGTCTCAAAAAACAAACAAACAAAACACATGAATGTAAAGCCAGAGCGTGACCCTCTAACCGTCGCCCCCCACCGACCAAATGGCCAGTGCTGCCTCCCTCACAGCTGGTGGCTCTCATGGGCACTGCCAGCACATCTGGAGGGAGAGGCATGCAGCTGCACAGGTCACAGCAAAACCACCACCTCCTGACCAGCCCTCCAGCCAAGTTGGGAGAGGCCTTAGACAAGGCTACGCTGACTGGGCTGCCCACTGAGGCCTCCAGACAGCTGCTATGCACACGGCAGGTCCCCAGGTGCCCACTGCCCACAGGAGGGGCCTTGCACCCCGAGATGGACCTAGAGCAGCTGCTTGTTAGCCTCTGCCCAAGGAGACCCTGGTTCTCTCTGGGCCAGCCCAGTGCCGTGAGGACTAGGAGACGCTCTACCAAGCTGGCCTCTTGTGCCCTTTCTCATCAAGGCACCTGGAGCCCAAGGCCTGCACTGCCAGGAGGCTGGGACGCCCAGGTTACGAGTGCAGTGACAGAGACTGTGCCAGGCACTACAGAAAACCAAAAATCTCACATTCCTGTGTTCCAGGTCTTTAAGATGAACAGGACAAAAACTGTACCAGGTGTGAATGTGAGTCCAAAGCCGAACTTGGGCCCCAATTACACAAATGAAAGCTGGTTTCCTGTGACTGACCCAGCACACCAAACGTCACAGCGAGGGCCCCACAACCCTGGGCCCAGACAGCCCTGTACACAACACTGTGGGGGCCCAGGAGCTGGTGCCCTGGGGTCTTCCCCCTTCCACCCATTCTGCAAACGCCAGGCCTAAGCTCAGAGAGGAGAGAGCAGGACGGCTGCCCTCCCACCAGGCCACTTTATGGCGAAGCATGGCAAGGGGTGTTGAGCTCAATGCCCTCAGACATCACACTCTGTCAGGAGACCCACGGCCCAAGGCAGCAAGGGTTTCCCCTTCAAGAGAACTAGGAGCGCGTGCATGAGCCGACCGTGGTTGCTCTAGACAATGCTCAGACATCCAAGAGATGTGGTAACCAGACATTCTTCTTGTGCTGAAGGAAACCTAAAAGGCACAGCACACCGCAGGAGTCCTGGGACAGACAGTGCTTTCTGGGGCTCGTCTTCAAGGTTTTCCGTCCCGTCTAAGTGTCCCCCAAGCCTTGCCCTGGCACAGAGACCTGTGAAGGACAAAGAGCCTCGCCAGACCACGGGCAAGTGGCTACAGAAAGCTGCGTGGGGGGAGACGGAGCCTCGCCAGACCACTGGCACGTGGCTACAGAGGGACAGCTGCGCAGGGGGCTCCTTTCAAGTCCGATTTATTTAGATACCACAAATGGATGCCATGAGGACATCAATACCCCACATGGCCTTGTGCAGGGTCTTATGAGAATCAAAGAAAGCCTTCACCGTGGCCTGGGCTGCTTTCAGCACCTCCTGCTCCTGTGCATCAGGCCCCATGCTGTTCTGGGCCAGCTTCACCCAGTGTGCCTCCGTCCTGGCAGGGAGTCAGCAAACCGCTCGCCGGGCGCCGCCCCTGGCTGCTCCTTCCACATGGGAGGAGAAGGGAAGGAGAAAGCAGCACATTCAGCTGAGGGGGAGGCCTGGGTGGGCCGTGTGGAGATGGTGCTGGGCTTATGGGTATTAGGACTTGACCAGAGAGTCTTCATCGGATGAATAAACTGCTGCCCACATCTCCTTGGGCACCCAGAATTCTTGGAAGCTTTCCTTTGCCTCAAAACATCCGTAGACTACAGCCAGTTCTAATAAAAATCTCATAAAAATGTGAAATCTTTCTTTACCCTTAAGAGGGAAGAGGCTTGTGGTCTGAGGTATACCTGGCTCCCCGCACCTGCTCACCTCCATCCTCAGCGCTGCTGTCTTCTGAGCTGTCCTCCTCTCCACTCTCGGCCTGGTCACTGTCCCCACCAGAGTCTGTCTCCTCCTCTAGCCACTCCTGAGTGTCTTCAAAAGCAGAGCACATGTTCACACCACGAGAACAGGCACTGGGGGACCACACACCAGGGGACCTCTTCCTCAGAGGATTCCAAGTTCTCAGCTGAGAAGAAATCTAACTCTCCTGCCTGGGATGCCTTTGGATCAGCAAAGAAAGCAGACTACCTCCCAGGAGCTTAGAACAGAGATCCCCAAATGGGCAGAACCACAGTCCCACCCCTAAGGGAGCAGCTGGCCGGGCACCTGCTACCACGGGCCAGTCGTAGTCCACTGGTGGCCGCTCCTGTGAAACAGTGAACATCTTACAGCTACAGTTTAACACCTTTCCCCAAATGCGTGGATCTGGCTTTAGTTTTACTCTCAGATCTTTAAAGAAATGAGCAGTGTCTTGAGTCTAGCAGCAGCCTGCATAAGATGGGACCAGGTCAAAGAAGGCTAGGCCAGAGAGGGGCAGGAGCAGGGATCAGTGAGGGGTTGGGACAGGCGGGAGGGGGGCGTGCCAGTGTCCTGGGCCACCACGAACAGGCTCAGGACAGGCTTCCCAGTGTCAATCTGGCCACAGAAGGAGGCATGATCCATGGCAAGGGGTCATTAGCAAGGGCGGATCTGGGCAGTGAGGGGGGCTCGAGAGTGACCGAGACAAACAGAGCTCGGCCTGAGCAGGGTACCCTAACCCCTCACCTGGGTCCATCTCCACCAAAGCCTTCCACTCCTCCATCTTGTGCAGGTCGAGGCAGTACAAGTCGCTGAGGGTGACCTGGCGGTCGCCTGCCTCAAACATGCCCCCATAGACATACAGCACCCCGTGCTTCACCGCCAGCATGGCACTGGAGCGTGGGCTCGGCTCCACCATGGGGCCGCTGGCTTCCTCAGGACTGTCTTCATCCTCAGACAGTGGCCGTCCAGAGGGCTGCGGGTCGCCGAGCACCTGCTTGATGGTGACCACCGTCCCGTCCTCCGATGCCACCTCTGTGACCACCTCCAAGGGCACCACGCTGGCTGCTCCACATGCCGGCTCGTCGGCTTCTGCAGGCCCAGCCTTCCTGTCCCGCCGGCGACGTCTCTTCCCCATCCTGGGTCCCTTTAACAGAAGGGAGAACAGAGCTGCGGTGGAGGAGGACAGTGCTGCCACATCTGCGAGGCCAGGTTCTGTGGACAGGCCGGACACAGAGAGCACATGACTGAGGAAAATGGGCCAAGTGTCCTGCGGCTGTCCACCACACAGGCAGTGATGCAGCTCTGCCTCACCGCTGGGCCCAAGCTGGTGGGCAGCTGGCCCTTGCTGGTGGGCAGTGCTCTGCGCCAGGAGCCAGGGACGAGGCCCCCCTGACCACCGTGCTGGCTGAGTGAAAGCTCGTCTGGAAAGGCCAGTGTGCTGAGTGTCGGCTCCGAGAGGGCCTGGGGGGACCGGGATGATTGCTGTGGCTCCCACACTCAGGTCCACAGTCTGAGCTGACGCAGAGATGCCAGGCCCAGAGCGGGGCTGTCAGAACCATGTCTCAGGGCAGCTGCACCCTCCCGCCACCACCGCTCCTCTTCTTTCAGAAGGCTGCTCTCACAAGATGATAGCTGCCAGGATTTTGAGTGTTCTAACCATGACCACCTCCAGATCAACCCAGTCAGATTCAACTCTGGGCTTCTAAGACCTACTTCTGACCATAACAGTGAGTCAAGCTCTGCAGGGTCACAGCAGCTCGTGACAGTATAAAGGAGCCCTGAGGCCAGTCTGGGAGCTGCGCCGCCAACCATCTCCTGGGGATCCACACCTCACAAAGCCTCCAGGGAGAAACCTGCACAGCCCAGCCCTGACTCCTGCTAACACTGAAGAACAGAGGGGACCTGAGTGCAGAATGGAACCCTTGCATCTGGGTGATCTTCCCCAAGGAGCCAAAATACTGCAACAAAGACTCTCTTCACCACAGTAGCCCCCACCCTCGACTGCAGGGTTGTTTCTGGGTCTGGCGAACTCACGTGCACCCCAAAGCTAATGAAATTCCACTCCTGAGACTTCCCACTGTCCTGTCCTGCCCATCCTAGGCTGACCCTGGTCAGCAGCTATGCTCACAGGACTGGAAGGCAGTAGGAAGCAGGACCACAGACCCAAGAGCCCGGAGGCCTCAGGCATCTCACCTTGGGCCAGTGACTGCCATTGTCAGGCCAAGATACCAGCACCAAGGGCTCCCCAGGAACCCGCGGCACACAGAGAGGCAGGGTGCGCCCTTCCAAGCATGCCCATGGGCTCCAGAAGCCCAGACACCATGCCTGGAGGGAGGCAAAGGTGCGCAGGGCTTCATGTAGGAGCCATACCCGACCACATGGGCACCGCAGCCCGGACTTGCCCAAGTCGCCTCTACCTTTAGCTGTGCCGCAAACCAGCGGTTCCTGGTGGCATCGTAGAAGTACAGGTCATTGAAGAAGTCACCCTCCAGGCTCTCCTCATCCTCCTCATCACGGACACCCCCAAAGAGCAGCGTCTGGTGATTTGGGGCCATGGCCACCGAAAACCCAGACCTTGGAGTGGGCTTCACGCCACCAGGGTTGACCCGAGACCACTCCCATTCGCCTGTCAGAGGAGAACAGAGAA
>CAUYRH010049688.1:0-29035 GCA_963574655.1 Perodicticus potto | reverse complement strand
TGTACAGCTAAGGAGACAACAACCAAAGCAAATAGACAACCTACACAATGGGAAAGGATATTTGCATATTTTGAATCAGACAAAAGCTTGATAACTAGGATCTATAGAGAACTCAAATTAATCCACATGAAAAAAGCCAACTTTCCCATATATCAATGGGCAAGAGACATGAATGGAACCTTCTCTAAAGAAGACAGACGAATGCCTAACAAACATATGAAAAAATGCTCATCATCCCTAATTACTAGAGAAGTGCAAATCAAAACCACCCTGAGATACCATGTAACCCTAATGAGAATGGCCCACATCACAAAATCTCAAAACTGCAGAGCTGGCGTGGATGTGGAGAGAAGGGAACACTTTTATGCTGCTGGTACGACTGCAAACTAATACGACCTTTTTGGAAGGAAGTATGGAGAACTCTCAAAGAAATCACACTAGACCTCCCATTTGATCCTGCAATCCCATTACTGGGCATTTCTCCAGAAGGAAAAAAAATCCTTTCATCATAAGGACACTTGCACTAGACTGTTTATTGCAGCTTAATTTACAATTGCTAAAGTGGAAACAGCGTAAATGCCCACCAACACAGGAATGGATTACCAAGCTGTGGTATATGTACACTATGGAATACTATTAAGCCATTTAAAAAAATGGAGGCTTTACAGCCTTTGTATTAACCTGGATGGAAGTGGAACACATTATTCTTAGTAAAGCATCACAAGAATGGAGAAGCATGAATCCCATGTACTCAATTTTGATATAAGGACAATTAATAACAATTAATGACATGGTGGGGGTGGGTGAAAGGGAGAGGAGAGAGGGAAAGAATGAGGGAGGGGTGGGGAAAGGAAGAGCAGAGAGAGGGAAGGAACGAAGGAGGTGGGGTCTTGGTGTTTGCCACACCTTTTGGGGGCAAAACACGATTGTAAGAGGGACTTTACTTAACAAATGCATTCAGTGTAATCTGGTTTCTTGTACCCTCAATGAATTCCCAACAATAAAAAAAATATATATATATAAAATATATATATATAAATATATACATATTTAAATATATACATACATACATACATATATATCCCAAGAAATTCATAGAATTAAAGACAAGATCTCCAGGGAACTTGATAAAATTAGAAAGGATATAACGGAGCTTAAACAATTGAAGGAGGCATTTAAGAAGTTTCAGAATATAGTAGAACGCTCTAAAGGTTAAACCATAGAAAAGAATGAATCTTGAATCTCAGAGCTTTAAGACAGGCTGTTGTGCTAACACTATCATTTAAAGAGGCAGAAAAGAAGAGAGTAAAAGCAGAGCAATCTCTTAGAAAGTTATGGGACTACACAAAGCATCCATGCATACAAATTATAGGTATACCTAAAAGAGAAGAAAGTCACAAAAGCATGGAAACCCTAGTTGATGATATTATAGCTGTAAATTTCCCAAGTGTTTCCAAAGACTCAGACATACAGACATACACCTACTAAATGGGTATGGGTTAACAGCTGATTTCTCAGCTTTACAAACCAGAAGAGAATGGGCTTCTACCTTCAATCTTCTCAAACAAAACAATTGTCAACTTAGGATTCTTTATCCTGCAAAAGTAAGTTTCATATTCAATGGAAAAATCAAATCTTTTACTGACAGGCAAACATTGAGGAAATTTGCCACTACAATACTAGCTCTGCAGGAAGTACTCAGACCTGTACTATACACAGACCATCACAATCAACCATCAGCAAAGTAAAGACACTCAGAAACTAAATAACCAAATAACATAGGTTCCAAAATTGTCCAAGTGATAAAACAAGGCAACAGAGCCCCATAAAACAAAAAAACAGAACTCCACCTATTTATCAATTCTCTCAGCAAACGTAAATGGCTTGAATTCCCCACTGAAGAGAAACAGGCTGGATGACTGGACAAAAAAACACAAGCAATGTATATGTTGTCTTCCAGAAATGCATCTAACCCCCAAGAACAAATCAAGACTCAGGTTGAAGGGTTGGAAAACAATATTTCATGCAAATGGAAAGTAAAAGAAAGTGGGAGTTTCAATTCTTATTGTACATGCAATGGACTTTCCAGCAAACAAAAGTAAAGAAGACAAAAATAGACACTACTGGTCAAGGGGACAAAACAATAAGGAGACATTTCAATGCTAAATATTTATGCACCTAATTTAAATGCTTCCAAATTCATAAAGCAAAACTACATGGTCTCAATAATATGAGGAACAAAAGTGCTGTTTTAGCTGGGGACTTCAACACCTTATTGATATAACTGGATAAATCCCCCAAGCAGAAATTAAACAAATCTTTGGACTTCAACCAACACTAGAACAAATGGACTTAACAGACATGTACAGAACATTTCACCGAACACTGCTAAATATATGTTCTTCATCAACTCATGGATCATTCCCCAAGGTTGATCACATCCTAGGTCACAAATCAAGCCTCAATACATTAAAAAGGATATAAGTTATATCTTGTATCTATACAGAACATATTGGGATAAAAGTAGAACTCAATTCCAACAAAAATATTCATCACCACAAAAACTCATAAAAACTAAACAACCTATTGCTGAACAATTACTGGGTCAAGGAGGAGATGAAGAAGGAAATCATTAGATTCTTTCAACAAAACGGTGATGAAGGCACAAGCTATCAAACCCTATGGATACTGAGAAAGTAGTCCTGAGAGGGAAATTTATTCCATTAAATGCCCATATCCAGAAATCAGAAAAAGCACAAATCACCAATCTAATTAACCATCTTAAAGAACTGGAAGAGGAAGAGCAATCCAACTCCGAACCCAGTGGAAGAAAAATAACCAAAATCAGATTAGAACTAAATGGAATCAAGAATGAAAGAACCATTAAGAAGATTAACAAAGCAAAAAGTTGGTTCTTTGAAAAGAGAAATAAAATTGAGCAGTGCCTGTGGCTCAATGGGTAGAGTGCCAGCTCCATATCCTGAGGGTGGTGGGTTCAAACCCAGCCCCAGCCAAACTGCAACAAAAAATAGCCGGGCTTGTGGCGGGCACCTGTAGTCCTAGCTACTCTGGAGGCTGAGGGAAGAGAATTGCCTAAGCCCAGGAGTTGGAAGTTGCTGTGAGCTGTGATGCTAAGGCACTCTACTGAGGGTGATAAAGTGAGACTCTGTCTCAAAAATAAAATAAAATAAAATAAAATAAAATAAAATAAAATAAAATAAGATAAAATAAAAAATAAAAGAAAAATAAAATTGATAAACTCTTGGTTAGATTAACCAGAAACAGAAAAGTAAGATCTCCAATAAGTGCAATTGAAAATGCAAAAGGAGGCTCAGCTCCTGTAGCTCAGCAGCTAGGGTGCTAGCCACACACACCAGAGATGGCAGGTTCAAATCCAGCCCAGGCCTACCAAACAATAATGACAACTGCAACCAAAAAATAGCCAGGCATTGTGGTGGGTGCCTGTAGTCCCAGATACTTGGGAGGCTGAGGCAGGAGAATAGCTTAAGCCCAAGAGTTTGAGGTTGCAGGTGAGCTATGACACTATGGCACTCTACTCAGAGCTACATAGGGAAAACAAAACAAAGAAAAAAAGAAAAGAAATGCAAAAGGAGAAATAAACAGATACCACAGAGATACAAAAGATCATCACCAAATACTATAAAAGTCTCTACACCTAGAGAATTGAAAATGTGGAAAAAATGGGCAAGTGCTTGGAATCACACTACCTCCCTGGACATAACCAGGAAGAAATAGAGCTTTTTTTTTTTAATTTTTATTTTTTATTAAATCATAGCTGTGTACATTAGTCCAATCATGGGGTACAGTGTGCGGGCTTCATATACAATCTGAAATATTATCATCCAACTGTTCCACATAACCTTCATGGGATTTTCTCATTTATTGTGTGAAAACATTTGTGTTCTGCATTTAGTAGGTTTCACCTGTCCCTTCTAATATGCACCGTAAGTGTGATCCCACCATTTACTCTCTCTCCACCCACCCTCCTCCTCCCCTTCCCTCCCTTACCCCTTCCCGGTCTTCTTGTGCTATAATTGGGTTATAGTCTTCATATGAAAGCTATAAATTAGCTTCATAGTAGGGCTGTATACATTGGATACATTTTCTTCCATTCTTGAGATATTTTGCTAAGTAGAATGTGTTCCAGCTCCATCCATGTAAATATGAAAGAAGTAAAGTCACCATCTTTCTTTAAGGCTGCATAATATTCCATGGTATACATCTACCACAATTTATTAATCCATTTGTGGATCGATGGGCACTTGGGCTTCTTCCAGAAATAGAGCTTTTGAGTGGACCAATATTAGGCACCAAATTGAAAAATGATAACAAAACCTCCAACAAAGAAAAGTCCTGGACAAGATGGTTTCACACCAGAACTCTAACACTCCTTCAAAGAGGAGCTTGTACCTATATTGGAGAATCTATTTCAAAACATTGAGAAGGAATAAACTTCCTCATCACTATCAAAGAGGTGAATATTACTCTGATACAAAAAATCCGAAAAGTTCAGCAAAAAAAGAAAACTACAGACCAATATCATTAGTGAATATTCACATAAAAATACTCAACAAAATATTAGCAAATATAATTCACCTACACATCAATAAAATAATTAATTATGACCAGATGAGTTTCATCTCAGGGATGCAAGTATGGTCCAACATACACAAATTTGTAAATATAACTTACCACATAAACAGACAAAAACAAAGACCATATGATCCTCTCAATAGATGCAGACAAAGCATTTGACAAAATTCACCTTTGTTTTTTGATAAGAACACTTAAAATTAGCAGGAATGGAACATTCCTTAATTGATAGAAGTCATCTGCAACAAACCCACAGCCAACATGATTTTTAATGGAGAAAAACTGAAAGAATTCCTGCTTACAACTGGAACCAGACAAGGATGTCTACTATTGCCACTACTACTCAAAATACTGCTAGAAGTCCTTTCCAATGTAATTAAACAAGAGAAGGATATCCAGGGTGCCCAAACAAGGACAGAGGAGGCTGAGCTATGCTTCATTGATGATGAAATAATCTTACACCTAGAAAACCTAAAGAACTCAACCATGAGACCCCTGAAAGTGATGAAGAAATACAACAATGTCTCGGCGTATAAAAGGAAGGTACACAAATCAGTAGCTTCATATATGCCGATAAGAAGCAAGCTGAAGATCAAGTTAAAGACACAATACCTTTCAAAGTAGCATCAAAGAAAATGAAATACCTTGGAATATATTTACAAAGGATGCAAAGAATCTTTACAGAAAGAACTACAAAATACTAAGAAAAGAAATTGCAGGCTTGGTACCCACAGCACAGTGGTTACAGCACCAGCCACATACACGGAGAGTGGCAGGTTCAAACCCGACCTGGGTCAGCTAAACAACTGTAACAACAACAATAAAAATAGCCGGGCATTGTGGTGGGCACCTATAGTCCCAGCTACTTGGGAGACTGAGGCAAGAGAATCACTTAAGCCCAAGAGTTGGAGGTTGCTGTGAGCTGTGATGCCACAGCACTCTACCAAGAGCTACAAAGTGAGACTCTGTCAAAAAAAAAAAAAAAAAAGAAAGAAAGAAAGAAAGAAATCGCAGGGGGTGTTAACAGGTAGAAGAATTTATTGTGCTCATGGAATGGAAGAATCAATATTGTTAAAATGTCTACACTACCCAAGGCAATCTACAGACTTAATGCAATCGCCATTGAAATACTATTACACTTAGAAAAGCTAGAAAAAATAGTTCTATATTTCATATGGAAATGGACAAAAAAATCTGAATAGCCAGTGCAAATCCACAAAATAAGAACAGACATCAGGTTATACTTACTTTAAGTCTAGAGTGATTGAAACATCATGCTATTGGATAAAAATAGAGAAACAGATCAATGGAACAGAACATAGATTCTAAAGTTGAAACTGGCCTCATATTGCCACCAGATCTTTGACAAAGCAATCAAAAGCATACACTGGGAAAAAGTAACCCAATTCAATAAATGATGCTGGAAGAATTGGTTAGCCACATGGAGAAAACTGAAACTAGACCTGCACCTCTCACCACTTAACAAAAATTAACTCATCATGTATAAAATATTTAAATATAAGATACAAAACTTAGAAGAAGGTGTGGGAAGAACCCTTAATCTTTTCAGCCTAGGGAAATAATTTATGAAGAAGACCCCACTGGCAATCATAACGGCAACAACAATAACAACAAATAATGGGACCTTATCAAATTAAAAAGCTTCTGCACAGCTAAGAACACAATCAGCAGAGTGAAGAAATAGCCTACAAAATGGGAGAAGATATTTGCATGCTATGCATCCAACAAAAGGCTAAAAAGAAGAGTCTACCAAGATAAAGCAAATCAAAAAGAAAAGATTGAACCCCATTAAAAACTGGGTGAGACACATGATTTGTTGGTTTGCTTTCGTTCTTTTAGAAACTTTTCACATGAAGAGAGGTGAATGGCCAATAAATACATCATCATCCCTTATCATTAGAGAAATGCAAATCGAAACCACTTTGAGACAATCACCTAAAGACAGTGAGAACGGCCCATGTCACAAGGTCCCCCCAAAACAGATGCAGGCATGGGTTCAGAGATCAGTGAACACTCATGCACTGTTAGTGGAACTGCAAACTAGTACAGCTTCTATGGAACGAAATATGGAGATTCTTCAAAGAGTGAAATATAAAGCTTCCACTTGATCCTGCAATCCCATTACTAAATATCTACCCAAAAGGAAAAAAAGACATCTTACCTTATAGCAGCACAATTCAATATTGCAAAGATGAGGAAACAACCCAGGTGCCCTTCAACATATGAATGGATTAATAAATTCTGGCATATGTATACCATGAAACACTATTCAGCCATAAAAAGATGGAGATTTTGTATCTTTTGTAATAATGTGGATGGATTTGGAGAGCATTCTCCTAAGCAAAGCCTCAAGAATGGATAAATAAGCATCCCATGTACTCAGTACAAAATTGGAACTAGTAGATTAACAACTACCTGCTCTCATGAGAAAAGAATTCAATTAAATTCAAGTGGAAGTGGCAGGTGTTGGGTAAATTCCCAACCAAAAGGTGCATTACACCAGTATGTTGCACACTTTCTGGGTGAAGAACACAACTACAACTTGGGCTTTATCCTTACAAAAGCAAACCATGTAACCTAATCGTATGTACTCAATATTAATCTGAAATTTCAAAAAATATGGCATCTCCTCTGCTTTTACAACAGAAACTTCATCGAGGTATATATATTATGTTGTTTTTGAAATTATTTTGGTCTGACATCAGCTGATAATATAATGGGAGGAGGGGGGAATTCATATGAAAGGCCCTGATGAAGTTATGAACAGGTCTCAGAAGAGGATGATCCATAGTCGATCTCTGGATTTCTTAGGAGCTAAGAGGAAAGGACGGACAGCATGGAGTGAGTTTACTCAGGTTGAGGCAATTGTAGGTGAGAAGAGTTATAGGCACAGAAGCACTCCCGAAAAAGCCTTAAAATAAAGATCACGTCCTGACTGCACAAACCATCTCACAACAGTATCAGCCAGAAAAGAATTCTACCACCCTCTGCAGCTTTGGCCCTTGAAGGATCAGAGACCACAACTGGGAGCTGAAGGAAAGAGGATAGAACTTGTGAAGGAAGAAGAAAAGGACAAAGTCTTCTCTCCACTCTTCTTGCAGGACGCCAGCCTACAGCATGCCCTAGCTGATTAACTGTGACTTTGGAGGATGTTATTGTTATAGGGGGCTGGACATTCTGTTTCAGTGCTAGGTCAGTTAAAGCCGTGCTAGTACTTTTTAGGACTTAAGAACCATGTATTCAGCTTGGGGCAGAGTATGTGAATATTTAATTTATAAGTGATAGTGATAGATAATGTTGCCTTCTGATTACATCCAGTGATTAAAAAGTAATAATTACACATATTAACAGGCTTTTGTTTTGAATTATTTTTCTATTGATGCAATTACCTTCATATGATTTTCAAAATCTAAAACATGTGTCACAACAATCAGATATTTACTATATATGTGAATATATCATCCTTAATTTGTTATTTGTAACCAAACTTCTATTGTCTTAGTATTTATTTTGGGGTATGATTTTTTCCTGTACTATTTGTCTTTCCCCCTTAAAATTCCTATGCAAATTGGTAATGCTATTTTTCCATTATGATTACCAAAATTAATGCTGTTAACCTTAAAAGAACTAATCCAGCTATTCAGTAGAATTATCTGTACTATTAATATTATTGCTAAATGAAAAAAAGGGACAAGAGCTAAACCTTTACTGGTGACTGCTTTCAGTTATTTAGAGTATTTATTTCCCCTGTTGAAAGTATCCCCAAACGATTATGTTAAAATTCAGGAATAATCTTGTGAGGTTCTTACTCTTTGCTATCCCTTCCATCTTGGTAAACTCTGAAGTCATAACTTTGGTTATTTTAGCAACTCTCCATATATCTTTCATATGTATGCTGATGCTTCCTAGCCTTTTCATACAGCCCTTTTCTGTTTAGGATGTGTTTTCAGCTGCCTTCTCTGTTTCTTCATAGGATTTGATTTTTACTTTTGTAATAAGCTCTTCTTTATTTTTATGTCTGTCATCTCCTACCTGATGAATTCTAGGAAACTTATCTTGAACACCTTTGCTTCTCTAAAGATAAATATAGGACTTTATAGGCATCTAATCCAGTTTAATTGGTATTCAGTACATAAATTATCCTAATTCCCTCACCATTAGGCGGAGCCCCGGAACAGATGAACTAGGCTCTTGGAAGAAACTTAAAATAATGCTGCAGAAAATACGAGTATCAGGTGACTTTTTCATCTCTGAAAATATCCTATGGTGTGTCACAGTACAAAGACTGATTGTCATCTTGTAGCGGAATGTCTAATTTCTTTGAAGTAAGTGAAAAAAATACAAGTTAGGACAGTGAACCAGGATAATAGAGTATTTGTCACATCAAGCTGGTTAACAGATAAATTAAAGTCCTCTTAACTTATGAAATTCCTTAGGGTGTTCTGGATTGATTTCATACAAGATATACTTCACCTTTGATCAATCAGTTATTGCCCGGAGTAGTGCGCCAGCCCCATATGCCAGAGGTGGCAGGTTCACACCCAGCCCTGGCCCCATCCCCCCAAAAAATCAGTTATTGCCATTCAGAATAGAAACCAGTGATCTTCAACTGGTGTGCTGTGGCATACTGGTGTGCCATGAAAAATTTTAAAGATTATTAATTAAATTATTTTTGAAAGAAGTTCAAAGCATAGTAAGTATATTCTTTTACTCTTTTTTTTAGATCAGAATAATTTAGGGATTTTTTTTTTTCAGGTTTTTTCTTGGCCAGGGTCAGGTTTGAACCCACCACTTCTGGCATATGGGGCTGGTGCATACTCCTTTGAGCCACAGGTGCCACCCTAGATCAGGATAATTTAAGTGTGCCATGGAAGTTTAACTATATGTTCCAGTGTACCATGAGATAAAAAAGTTTAAAAAACACTGTTCTAAAGTATATAAATTACCTAAATTGATTATTAATGAAAGTCCTTTAAAATTCAACCTCATTGGATGCACAGGTTTCATATATATATATTTCACATATATATGAAAGACTTAATAACTTAATAACTCTGCATATTATATATATATGACTTATATAACTCTGCATTATATATATATATATTCCTACATCTATTTCCTAACGCTGGAAGACGTGAGACTTAATGGAAAGGCTAGAATAAGATGTTGATGGACTTATTGGGGAGGGTAAGAAAGATGAAGAAGTAGTTAAATTGCACCCATTGTATTTAAAGACTTGTAGTCATTAATCACATCCCTGTGAAATTCTTTCTATACCAAGCCTACAAAATTAAACCCAGAGGTTCCAATTATGTGATACTGACCATATTATTAAAGAGGGTAACCCTGTTCTTGCTATCCCTTAGGAAGAAAGTAGTATTTCTGGATTTTGTTTACTGGATACCCAATGGAGTTTTTAAGTTATATTGATGTATCATTAGGAATCAGATGTAGAGTTGTTGTGGTTTTTTTTTTTTTTTTTTGGTTAAAAATAATGAAATGTAGTATTTCATATTATTAAAAAGCAAAAATGTTCTCATTATTCCTATTTTCAAGATCTCATGTTTCTCCTTTTATATTGTCCTGTGGACCTACCAAATGTTCAAATAAAATGGAGATTGTTTTGTATTTGTGTGGACAGATGTCTACTGACTAGGGGCTGTATTTAAATAAGAATGGTTACAATGAAAAAAGGATAGACCAAGTGGACTCTGATGGAGAAAGATATGTAACAAGAGCCTCTCTGTAGCTGCCTTTTTATAGTTAAGGACCATACACAAGTGAACACCTTTTACTAAAATGAGCATAGCTTTCATGCTTCTTCCTCTTTTCTGCTCAAGTTTTGCCATTATCTCCTGAACCATGTTAAGAACCAGAGATGCTAGTTGTTTCTGTGTAAATATCCTGGAAATTATGAACCAAGTGACGAAAGAGGCAACAGTAGGAGATGAGGGAGGAAGAAGAGAGATGAATTAAAGAGGCAATTAAAAAAACACTCTGCATCCAATGAGTTTGAATTTTAAAGGACTTGTTAAAGGGCGTCTAAGAGAAAAGGACTCCTTACATTGTTTTTTATTTATTTATTTTTCTTACATTGTTTTTTAAATAATCACAGTTATCTAAAAAGAAAACGTCATCAACTCTGGCCAAAAATATAAAATGACTGAATTTTGAATTTGTGAATTAAGCAATAGAAGTATGTCACAACATATTCATGAGTAGAGGGAATACAACACCAGCCAGGTAGAAATTACATGTTCAAAGTGTCCATATTAGCTCTGCTATGCCTAAAGGCCCATAATTAATTTTAATTGTTATGTTTAATTTTATTTCATTATTATTTTTGAGACAGGATGTCTCTCCATCACACAAGCTGGAGTTTAGTGGCACAGTCATAGCTCACTGAAGCCTTGAACTCCTGGCCTCAAGTGATTCTCCTGCCTTAGCCTACCATAGCACTGAGATTTATTTTTATTTTGATGAAAAATAGCAAATTTTACACTATTATAGCACAAAGGAAATTGATTTTTTCAAATTATATGATAAATTCATATACCTTTGATTATTATATTTAATAACTAAATTAAAAGTGTTTTTTATTTTTTCTTTTCTGTATGGGAAGTTAGCAGGAAGGCATGTCCTTGCATCTACCCCTATTCCACATAAGACTTTCTATAGTATTTTCATCCCTATGTGATTTTAAGATTCTTAAATGAATACTGGTTCTTAGTATCATAAGATGTCCAACTAACTAGTAACTTCCTCCCTTTCACCCCATACCAAAAGGCCATTTCAACATCAAAGGACAGAGATGAGGAAGATTAAGGAAGAAGGAGGAAGTAATAGTAGTAAGTGGAGGAAGGAAGTAAATAAGAAGAAATCGCACATGAGGAGGAACCAATAAAAAAATATTCTGGCAACATGAAAAATCAGAGCCGATCAATACTTCCCAAGGGATCACAGATGATCCCACATATGAAGAACTTATGGAGGCTCAGCGCCCATAGCACAGTGGTTATTGTGCCAGCCACATACACTGAGACTGGCAGGTTTGAACCAGGCCTAAGCCAGCTAAACAACAATGACAACTGCAACAAAAAATAGTTGGGCATTGTGGCAGCTGCCTATAGTCCCAGCTACTTGGGAGGCTGAGGCAAGAAGATCTCTTAAGTCCAAAGAGTTTGAGGTTTCTGTGAGCTGAGATGCCATAGCACTCTACCAAGGGCAACATAGTGAAACTCTGTCTCCAAAAAAAAAAAGAAATTATGGAAATGACAGGAAGAGAATTTTGAGTATAGATGGCAAAAATAATGAAGAAAATTGAAGGTAAAGTGGAAAAATCACCAAAAGGAAATCCAAAAATTGACCCCCAAAACGATTGAAAGACATGAAAAAATTAGAAAGGATATAACAGAGCTTAAAGAATCAAAGGAATCATTTAGGGAGTTCAAAAATGCAGTAGAAAGTTTCAACAATACATTAAACACAGAGAAGAAAGAATCTCAGAGCTTGAAGACAAGGCTCTAAAGAGTCAGTAAGGAAGAGAATAAAAACAGAGCAATCTCTTAGAGAATTATGGAACTACATGAAGCATACAAACATATGAATTATAGGTATCCCTGAAGGAGAAGAAGAGACAGTCAATGGCATGGAAGCTCTAGTTGATAATATTAAAACTGAAAATTTCCCAAGCATCACCAAAGATTCAGACATATATAAAACAGAGCATTTCCTAGACACATTGCAATCAACCTGGCCAAAGTCAAAATGAAACATAAAATTCAACAAACAGGAAGGCATAAGCAAAAAATTTCCTATAATTGCAGAAATATTAGGGTGCTAGCATATTTTTTTGTTGGAAGTTTGCAATTCAGAAGAGAGTGATCACCTGTCTTTAATTTTCTAAAACAAAACAACTTCCAGGTCAGTGTTTTATATCCTGCTAAACTTTCATATTTGATGGAGAAATCAAAAATCTTTTACTGACAGGCCAATGTTGAGGAAATTTGCCACTATAAGACCAGCTCTGCAAGAAATACTCAGACCTATACTATACACAGACCATCACAATGGACTACCAGCAAAGTAAAGATGCCTGGAAACTAAAAAAAAAAGCATAGTTTCCATAATGGCCCAAGTGATAAAGTAAGAAAAAGACCTCCACAAAACAAGAGACCAGAACGTCATACTACCAATTCTCTCAATAAATATGGCCTGAATTCCATACTGGAAATCACAGTCTAGCTGACTGGATAAAAAAGCACAAGCTAATTATATGATATCTTCAGGAAACACACGTAACCTCCAAGGACAATACAAGACTCAAGGTGAAGGCTTGGGAAACAATATTTCAGGCAAACAAAAATCAGAAAAGAGGAAGAGTCTCAATACTATTTGCTGATACAATCAACTTTAAAGCAACAAAAGTAAAGAAAGACAAAGATGGACACAATATACTGGTCAAGGGAACAATACAACAAGAAAATGTTTTAATCCTAAATATTTATGTACCTAACTTAATTGCTCCCAAATTTATAAAACGAACCTTAACTGGTATGAGCAATATGATATCCTACCACACCATAAAAGCTAATGACTTCAACACTCCACTGACAGAACTGGACAGATCCTCCAAGCAGAGTTAAACAAAGAAACAATGGACTTAAACACAACTGTAGAACAAATGGGCTTACTAGACATACATAGAACATACCACACCAATAATACTGAGTATGTATTCTTCTCAACAGCTCATGAATCATTCTCCAAAATTGACCATATCCTAGGACACAAATAAAACCTCAACACATTTAAAAGAATAGAAATTATAACTTGTATCTTTTCAGAGCACAGTGGAATAAAAATAGAACTCAAATCTAACAAAAACCTTCCTCACCACACAAAGTCATAGAAATTAAATAACCTTATGCTGCATAACAGCTGGGTCAAGGAGGAACATTACAAGAGAAAGCCAAAATAATGCCAAATATAAAAGTCAATACTAAAAGTTAGGAAGATAGATGATATTTCATTGAAATGTAATAGCCATAGAAAGTTATTTCCTGGGTAAAGGTCAAAGGATTAAAATCCCTGATGTGCTAGGAGCCATTAAAAATTCCTAAGAAAATGAATAGCATCAGCATTATTAGAAAAAATGGATGGAAATAAAAAGGTAATTCACCAAAAAGAAAAAAAACAAAAGAGGGAGGAGAGACTATGTAATAGGATTATACATTCTGCATCTATTCTCTATACATATAGATATGATGGACTGTATATGATGGAATCTGTATAACCAGATTTTAGGAGTAATTTTGATCTTAGGAATCTTAGAAACTAAAATATAGTTTTTCTTTAATAAAAAAAGCCAAAGCTATAAAATCAAGTAGAAATGTGTTAATATTTATATGAAAATTTGGTTCCTTGAGATCAATAGCAAGTATAGTTTTATGTATGAAAAACTCCTTATAATCTTTTCACTAAAGAACAACATTCCCCAACCCATCTTCATAACTCTCAAACAATATATTGATAAATATGAATGCAGGTTATATAAATATGTTTAGATCTACTGGTAATGCAAGAAATATAAACTATTTACCTTAATAGTTAAAGGTAAATTAACTAGAGGGTTATCTAGCATATAATAATATATAAGCACTTAGTGCTTGGCATATTGTAAACATGACTTAGCATTAACTGTTACTAAGTTAAAATACTATTTTATTTTTCACTTATATTGACAAGCACTAAAAATAAATTTTAACATGTAGCATGGTGTTAGATGTTTCGCATGCTTAACAAATATTTGTTAAATTATTTTTATGATTATAAATGTACTTTCTCTGGCTATGAGGAGCAAAATGCAGTGTTTACAACTACATATGAGTTACTGGTGGTTTTTGGCTAGAAAACATTGGCAAGTTTCTTTCCTGAGGGAAAAATGGGAGTTTCATTCAAAGTGATGATTTGGGGATTTATTTATTTCCCTTGCTACAATTTGTTATTCCAGATAAATTTAATTACAAATTATATTACTTAATTTGAACTAACACAACCATCTCCAAATGATCATGTGTCCTGGAAAAACAGCTAAAAGGAAATTGCAGATTAATTATGGTTGTAAAGATACAACTACAAATAAACTATGAAAATGTCAGAAATGTTTCATATTATCTTTTTGGAATAAGCATCTCTTTAACACTTATTTTTAAATTCATTACCTCTCCTCCTTTTTTAGGTTCAAGTTTTGTGTATTTTATATATTACTCTATTGTAAAACATACATAATATATGTCTATATAATTAAATGTACATACAATGCCTCTTGTATTGTATGTACAATCTTCTTGGATTTTATAAAGATGTTGTTGCCTATACTATGGATAATTTTGTATACCTTTTTAAAAGTACACTCTTTGTACCCTGTTATTTCATACACAGCATATTTTAAAACCCAGCTTGTGGTTAGTAATTCCTGGTTTGTTAGAGAATGTTCTAGTCTTGGTATGTTTCCTTAAATCCTGGGAAAGCCTTTAGTACCAGGAAAACTAAGACTGTTGGTCACTTTATAATAACTTTTTACTGACAGGGATGCATCATCAAAAACTACAGGCACTCCTGTTTGAGCTCTATCTTCACCATTCTTCACAAACAGTAATATGGTAAAAACCTGTCCTATCAAATCAGAATATAATTCTGATCACTTTATCTCAAAGGGATTAGGCAATGTGGAGGAACCTCAATTAACCTAGTAGGACATGAGAATCCTCAGAAAAATGTACTGCTCAAATCCTGAGTTAACTGCTCTCACTACTTTGAAAAATACAAGTTCAGAGCAGCTTGTCTAGTAGTTTCAACTAGCAAATTCCAAACTACTGAATTCCAAACTAGTGAAATAGGGAGGTTACTTAATGTCACTATTAAGAACATGATCTGCTCAAAGTAAAAGACTCCCAAGTGATAGCCAACTTCCAAGAAGCTGTGGTTAAGATCACAAGTAATCAAAAAGACATATCTTTAGCCAGGAATTTTCTCTGCTTGCCAATCAGGGGAAAGCCCACTAGTAAGTACATTGCCTTCTCAGACTCTGCTCACAACTTTAGCATGGACCAAGAGCCCTGCAAATAGGGATTCTGCTTCCTGAGAGCTATCACTCCTTGACATTCCTGTGGTAGTGTTCAGTTAATACTCTTGGAGAAATAGTTCTGAAAAATCAGAGAATATAATATTATAAACATTCTTTCTTTTTTGTATATGGTTTGTAGAATCTCAATCTGACAAGAAAATTTACATACTCTTGAATAAATAAGGAGCATCAGTCCTGTTTAAAATACTTTTAAAATATTAAAAACACTACCTGGGCATAGTGGTACATGCCTGGAGTTCCAAGTACCTGGGAGGCTGAGGTGAGAGGATTGCTCAAGCTCAAGAGTTTGAGGTTGTTGTGAGTTATGACACCAAGGCACTCTACCCAAGGAGACAGAGTAAGACTCTGTCTAAAAAGAAAAGGTATAGACATAGACAAACATAGACAGACTTTAGTTGAGTAGAAAATGATCCTGGTAATTTAGTCCACAGGAGTCAACAATTCATCACTAGTTATTTTTAAAACTTAATTCTTTGAATTTTTGTTGTTGTTGTTGTTGTTGTTGTCAGACAAAAGAAACGCTAAAATTGAGTAAGTATCTGTTTTATAAAGATGTTGCCTATACTATGGATAATTTTGTATACCTTTTTAAAAGTACACTCTTTGCATCCTGTTATTTCATACGCAGCATATTTTAAAACCAAATCTCCTCAAGAGTGGTATTTCAATTTTCAGAACTTATGTCTGCCTTTTGAAGGTTCAAAATGCAGTTGATTTCTTTCCTGAGTTTAATCTATTGATTATTTCCCAAGCATAGATTATGATGGCAACTTATAATATCACATAATGTCTAAAAATTTTTCTCAGTAATGTTTGGTTCTGAATGATATTGATGGTATTTCCTAAGGAAACTATCACCATATAAAGAAATTATCTAATATCGGGAATATATTTAGTTCATTAAATCTACTATAACTAAAATGACAATCCATTCTCATTAGACACTTGTAATACATATAGAATTGTAATTTTAAAAAGGACCTACTGCTCACCCATCTTTCATATTACAATATATCTTCTGAATTAAAAACACATATTAGATACCAAACAATAGTATAGAAGATTTTATAGAAAATTAAAAGATGATGTGTTACATTTGTCCATAAGCTATTCCTTTATTGTCATATTTGATAATTTCTTTTGTACAGAAATGACAATTAAAAGATTCTCAGAAGACAAAAACCTAGGCTGAAAGGACTAAAAGCTATCCGCTGAGGTGCTTTCCCCGTCGTTGGCTTCTTAGATGGTTTTTCTGTCAATAAAACAGAACAGGCAAGAGCTCAATTTCATTTCAAGAGGAGGAAATAATTGAATCAATACTAAAATATTTTGATACATACTGCCAGATGAAGAACCTTTTTTTGGAGTCTCTAAAATAGAACAAAGAAAAGGTTCCTGTTATAAAGTGAAAAGCATTCACCTGTTTCCACCCTTCCCCCTCACCTGGTGGTCTGGAAGCCCACCCCCTGCAGAGACTGGAATGTCCACAGTTCCTTGCTAAGATTGGGCATTGCAGGGACCACAACAGTGCAGCTGCACTAAAACTGTGACTTGAGTAGTAGTGGAGAGAGGTATAGGAGGGAGAATGACTGGCCCAGCACCCGAAAGTTAAGTGTGTATCTGCAGCAGGTGGAGGATTAGGAACCTGCACAGATGTGCAGAAACCCACAAAGGCACTTGTCATGCAGCAGCAACAATAATAGTGTGATCCCACCAGACTCAAATTTTGGACAGTTAACTCCCCAATTCTGTAGACTACCAGAGGGAGCCAGACGTCACCCTGCCTGGGTACCAGAGGAGCAGTGGGGGTGGGGCAGTGGCATGGTCTCTAAGGAAGAAAAACATTCACTGCATTGTTAACCCCTGGCTCAGAACAAAGTCAGGTCGAACACTCCCCAGTTTCCATTGAGCAATGGAGGGAGCCAGGCTTCAGTTCCCCCTGCCAGCAGGTGGAAGAGCATGGTGGCCTGGCTGAGGAGGCATTGACTTCCCTTTGACTCTGGCAGGTGCAAATCCCTGGTGCATTTGTTCATAGGCATGAACTGGGCCACAGTCCCATGGGGTTACCAGTGACTGGGCATGTTGGAGCTGCAAGGTGGGGAAGGAGGCACCAGCTCCCTGAACTAACTCTTTTGCTGGGTGGGTCTTTCTGACTCCATGGAGCATCTGAGCAAGCCACTCTTGAGCTGCCAGTGGACCCCTGCTGTATACTTGCTGGAGATCTGTTGAACTCTCCCAGTTGATCAGCAATTGTGCTGACCAGGACAACTGGTTTGGAACTCTTGACCTGGGCTGGTTACCAAGGACCTCCTCCCTGGTTGTGTTATAGTGGGAGAGTCTGATTCTCCACTTCTTGTTGTTGCCCATGGGGGACAGGGTGTCTTAGTTGCTTTTATTTCTCCACAGCTGAGATTTCAGCCCAAAGCCACTGATTCAGTAGGATTGAATAGAGACTAGCTGAATATAAGGCACAGTCACCTAGCCCCAACACACCAAGCAGGTCCCCAGAGTCTCAGGCTGCAGTTCTGAATGGGATCTTTGTAAAACTATAGGGGGAAAGCCACAGTCACTAGTCCCAGCTTTTTGGTAAACAGCTAGCTAATTACAACTCCAAGAGCCCTCGATCCAATTTCACCTTACCAGCTCCTCTAACCAAACTGTGAAAAATAATCATGGGGTGGAATCAGCATAAAAACTCCAGAGACATGAATAATAAGAATAGATCAACTCCCCCAAGGAATGACAGAGGACACAACAGAAGATGCCATTCATAAACAATGGCTGAAATGTCAGAAGTAAAGTTCAGAATATGGATGGAAAATAAGATTAATAGAATGGAAGTAAAGTTGGATTTAGAAATTCAAAGAGTAATTCAAAAGTTGTCTCAAGAAATCAATGAACTCAAAGACAAAATCTCCAAAGATTTAGACACAATGATACAAGAAATTGCAGTTCTCAAAGACCTGAGAAACATAGAAGAATCCCTCAGTAACAGAATGGAGCAGGCAGAATAAAGGATCTCTGACATTGAAGACAAAGCTTTTGAACACTACGAAATGCTCAAAGAAGCAGAGAAGTGGAGACCAAAAACAAATCATTCCCTGAGAGAGTTATGGGACCACACCAAAAGAGCAAATATTTACCTTATAGGAATTCCTGAAGAAGAAGAGAATGGTCCTACAGGCACTGATACTCTACTCTGAGATGTAATGGAGGAGAACTTCCCAAACATGGCAAGAGATACTGAAATTCAGACAGCAGACAGTTGTAGAATCCCGGAATAACTTAGTCTAAATAAAGCATCACCTAGACGCATTGCAATTAGATTTGCCAAAGTTAATATTAAGGAGAAAGTTCTGAAAGCAGCCAGATATAAGAAAATCATAACCTGCAAGGGGAAGAATATTAGAATGACTGCAGATCTCTCAGCTGAAATTTTTCAAGCCAGAAGAGGATGGTCATTGACCTTCAATCTGCTAAAACAAAACAACTTTCAGCCCAGGATCCTGTATCCATCTAAACAAATAGAGAAATCAAATAATGTAATGACATACACATGTTGACAAAATTTGCCATAACTAAACCAGCTCTCCAGGATATTCTCAGACCTATCCTCCACAATGACCAGCACAATGCTCCACCACCAAAGTAAAGTCACTCAGAAATTTTTGAACAAAACCCAATTTCTACAGTGGTGAAAGGATTAAAAATGTCCACCGGACATTCAAAAATTGTGACACCCAAAACACTACCAAGTTTATTAATTCTTTCAATTAATGTGAATGGTTTAAATTGTCCTCTAAAGAGGCACAGGGTGGCTGACTGGATACATACACTCAGACCAGATATCTTCTGCATACAAGAATTTCATCTTACCTTCAGGATAAAAATAGACTCAGGGTGAAGGGATGGACATCTATAATTCAGGCAAATGGAAATCAGAAAAAAGCAGGGGTTGCAATTTTATTCACAGGTCCAACAGGCTTTAAACCAATAAAGGTAAGGAAAGATAAGGATGGCCACTTCATATTTGTGAAGGGAGACCCTCAACATGAAGAGATTTCAATTATTAACATTTATGTGCCCAACCAGAATGCTCCTCAGTTTATAAAGGAAACCCTAACAGACATGAACAATTTGATATCTTCCTGCACCATAATATTCAGATCCTCCAAGATACAAACTAAACAAAGAAATATTAGACTTAAACTTGACCCTACAACAAATGGACTTAATAGACATCTACAGAACATTTCAGCCTAATAAAACTTAATGCACATTCTTCTCATCAGCCCATGGAATGTCCTCCAAAAATGATCACATCTTAGATCACAAGTCTAACCTCAGCAAATTTAAAAGAATAGAAATTGTCTTTCTATTTTCTCAGACCATCATAGGATAAAAGTTGAACTCAACAAAAACAGGAATCTTCATACTCAAACAAAGACATGGAAACTACATAACCTTATGCTGAATGACAGCTGGGTCATAGATGAGATTAAGAAGGAAATTACCAAAAAAATGATAATGAAGACACAAATTATCAGAACCTGTGGGATATTGCAAAGGCAGTCCTAAGAGGAAAATTTATAGCATTGCAAGCCTTCCTCAAGAGAACAGAAAGAGAGGAAGTCAACAATTTATTTAGACATCTCAAGCAACTGGAAAAGGAAGAACATTCCAACCCCAAACCCAGCAGAAGAAAAGAAATAACCAAAATTAGAACAGAATTGTATGAAATGGAAAAAAAAGAATTGATAAACCTTTGGCTAACCTAACCAGAATAGAAAAGTAAAATCCTTACTATCATCAATCAAAAAATGAAAAAGGCGAAATAACAACTGACACCTCTGAAATTTAAAAAATCCTTAATGAATACTATAAAAAACTCTATTCTCAGAAATATGAAAATCTGGAAGAAATTGACCAATACCTAGAAGCACACCACCTTCCTAGACTCAGCCAGAAAGAACTGGAAATGTTGAATAGACCTATACCAAGTACTGAAATAGCATCAAGTGTACAAAATCTCCCAAAAAAGAAAAGTCTGGACCAGATGGCTTCACATTGAATTCTGCCAAACCTTTAAAGAGGAACTAGTACTTATATTACATAACCTTTTCCAAAACAGAAAAAAAAAGAATACTTCCCAACACATTCAACAGAGCAAACATCACCCTGATCCTCAAACCAGGAAAACCCAACAATGAAAGAAAATTATAGACCAATGTCTTTAATGAATATAGAGGAAAAATATTCAATAAGATCCTAGCAACCAGGGCAGTTCCTATGGCTCAAAGGAGTAGGGCGCCAGCCCCATATACTGGAGGTGGTGGGTTCAAACCCAGCCCCAGCCAAAAACTGCAAAAAAAAAAAAAAGATCCTAGCAAACAGAATCCAGCAATACATGAAACAAATTAGACATCATGACAAAGTTGGTTTTACCCCAGGGTCTCAAGGTTGGTTCAACATACATAAATCTATAAATATAATACATCACATAAACAAAATAAAAAAACAAAGATGAGATGATTCTCTCAATTGATGCAGAAAAAGATTTTCATAATATCCAGCATCCTTTCATGATCAGAACACTTAAGAAAATAGGTATAGGACATCTTAAACTGATACAGCCCACCTACAGCAAGCCCACAGCCAAACATCATATTGAATGGAGTAAAACTGAAAACATTTCCACTCAGATCAGGAATGAGGCAAGGAAGCCCATTGTCTCCACTGCTGTTCAACATTGTAATGGAAGTCTTAGCCATCACAATCAGGCAAAAGAAGGTGATCAAGGATATCCAAATAGGGTCAGAGGAGATCAAACTCTCACTTTTCACAGATGATATGATTTTATACCTGGAAAACCCCAGGGACTCAACTAAAAACCTCTCAGAAGTGATCAAGGAATACAAATAACAATAGGATATAAAATCAATACTCACAAATCAGTACCTTTTATATATACCAACAATAGTTAAGCTGAAAAAACAGTCAAGGACTGTATTCCTGTTACAGCAGTGCCAAAGATGATGAAATATTTGGAAATTTACCTAACAAAGGACATAAAAGCTCTCTGCAAAGAGAACTATGAAACCCTGAGAAAAAATAGCTGAAGATGGAAAAACATACTGTGTTTATGGCTGGGAAGAATCAACATTGTTAAAATGTCCATACTACCCAAAGCAATATACAAATTTAATGAAATCCCTGTTAAAGCACCACTGTCACACTTTGAAGATCTAGAAAATATAGTACTTTGTTTTATATCAAATCATAAATACCTCAAATAGCCAAGACATTACTCATAAACAAAAACAAATCAGGAGGAATCACGCTACCAGACTTCAGGCTATACTATAAATCTATAGTGATCAAAACAGCAAGGTACTGTCACAAAAATAGAGATATCGATGTATGGAACAGAATAGAGAACCAAGAGATGAACACAGACACTTATCATAATTTTATCTCTGATAAGCCTATCGAAAACAAAAATTGGGGGAAAGATTCCATATTTAACAAATGGTGCTGGGTGAATTGGCTAGTGACTTACAGAAGACTGAAACTGGATCCACACCTTTCACCATTATAAAAAATTGATTCCTACTGGATAAAAGATTTAAACGTAAGACATGTAACTATGAAGATACTTGGAGATAGTGCAGGGGAAACACTTGGCCTGGGAGAACAGTTTATGAGGAGGACCCCCTGAGCAATTGAAGCAACACCAAAAATATATTACTGGAATCTGATCAAACTAAAAGGCTTCTGCACAGCCAGGAACACAGTAAGTAAAGCAAGCAAATAGCCCTCAGAATGGGAGAAGATATTTGCAGGTTGTGTCTCTGGCAAAGGTTTGAGAGAACTCAAACTTATTAATAAGAAAAGAACAAGTGTTCCCATTTCATTGTGGGCAAGAGACTTGAACAGAAGCTTCTCTGAAGAAGACAGGTGCATGGCCTACAGAAACAGGAAAAAATGCTCATCATGCTTAATCATCAGAGAAATGCAAATCAAAGCCACTTTGAGATAGCATCTAACTCCAGTAAGAGTAGCCCACATCACCAAATCCCAAAACTATAGATGTTGACATGGATGTGGAGAAAAGGGAACACTTCTCCACTGCTGTTGGGAATGCAAGCTAATACGTTCCTTTTGAAAAGAAATTTGGAGAACACTTAGGGAACTAAAAGTAGACTTGCAATTCAATCCTGCAATTCCTCTACTAGGTGTATATCCAGAGGGCCAAAAATCACTTTACAACAATGATATTTGCACCAGAATGTTTATTGCAGCCCAATTCACAATTGCCAAGTCATGGAAGCATCCCTAGTGCCCATCAACCCATAAATGGATTAACAAATTGTGGTATATGGATACCATGGAATATTATGCAGCCTTAAAAAGATGGAGGCTTTACCTCTTTTATGTTTCTATGGATGGAGCTGGAACATATTCTTTTTAGTAAAGTATCTCAAGAATGGAAGAAAAAATATCCAATGTACTCAGTACTATTATGAAACCAATATATAATCACCTACAATTTCATATGAAAGATAAAACAGGGCAATACCTGTGGTTCAAGGAGTAGGGCACTGGCCCCATATACCAGAGGTGGTGGGCTCAAACCCAGCCCTGGCCAAAAACTGAAAAAAAAAAAAAAAAAGAAAAGAAACAAAGAAAGATAAAACAGGGCAGTGCTTGTGGCTCAAGGAGTAGGGCACCAGCCCCATATACTGGAGGTAGCAGGTTCAAACCCAGCCCCAGACAAAAAGTGCAACACAAAAAAAAAAAAAAAAGAAAGAAAGAAAGAAAGAAAGATAAAACACAACTATAGCCCAGGATGAAGGAGGGAAGAGGCGGGGGAGAGGAGGGGAGATGGTGGGTGGAGGGAGGATAATTGGTGGGACCTCACCTATGGTGTATATTGCAAGGGTACATGTCAAGTCTATTAAGAGTAGAGTATAAATGTCTTAACACAATAATTAAGTGAGATGAAAGCTATGTTAATCAGTTTGATGTAAGCATTCCAAATTGTATATAAAATCAGCACATTATACCACATAAATGCATTAATGTACATACAGTTATGGTTTAATAAAGAAAAAAGGAGAAATGAAAATGGAAAATTATAAGCAATTTATAAATCTAAAATTAAACACTAACAATTATAAGTAAAATGTTCACAAGAAGCTATTTATCTATAATAACCTCATGACCAAACTGCATTTATCACAGGAATAAAAGAATGATTGGATTCTAATATTGGATTACTGGACCATCACTTAGCTCTTGGTACCTTTGAAAATGTTACAGCATGGGCTCGGCGCCTGTGGCTCAACGGGCTAAAGCGCCAGCCACGTACACCTGAGCTGGTGGGTTCGAATCCAGCCTGGGCCCGCCAAACAATGACGGCTGCAACCAAAAAATGGCCGGGCATTGTGGCGGGGGCCTGTGGTCCCAGCTACTTGGGAGGCGGAGGCAGGAGACTCACTTGAGCCCAGGAATTGGAGGTTGCTGTGAGCTGTGATGCCACGGCACTCTATCCAGGGTGACAGCTTGAGGCTCTGTCTCAAAAAAAAAAAAAAAAGAAAAGAAAAAAGAAAATATTACAGCATGGGTATGCTGCATCAGAAATATTCTGATATAGTTTACAACATTAAGATATTAAAGAAAAAAATTAGGATCATTTTAAGAGATGCAGAAAAATACTACAAAAATTAATATTCAAGCAATTAAAAACTCCTAGCAAAATAAGCAAAAGAGAAAATGTTCATAACCTGGCAATGAGGACCAATTAAAACAACCTAAAATAAAAATACATAATGATGAAACATTGTCTTAATTGAAGGGACTCTACTGTTATAGCTTACATTTGACATTACAATGCAGAATGAATTGTCTATTAATATTAGTAAATAAAAATGTATAGAAAGATTAGACAAAAGATCAAAACTTGCATTTTAGTTCTTTTTTTAAGACAGAATCTTACTCAGTGGCCCTGAGGTTGCATGCCATGGCATCATAGCTCACAGCAACATCAAAGTTTTGGGCTCAAATGATCCTCTTGCCTCACCCTCCCAGGCAGCTGGAGCTACAGGTGCCCACCACAATGCCTGGCTATTTTTAGAGACAGGGGTCTTGCTTTTGCTTGGGCTGGTCTCAAACTCCTGAGCTCAGAGTGCCTCCCAGAGAGCATGAGACAGATCATGTTTGGGCTTATTGGCCACATGGTATAGTATCAGATTTTTATTGAATTGTAACAAGAAGCACTGAAGAATTTAAGAAAAAGAGTGATTTCATCAGACTTTTTGGGTGCAAGAACAGTATGGAGGGAAGTAAAAAGAGCAGCGGGAGAGAGGTACTAGTTTGGACAAGAAATGATAGTGACCTGGATATTGGACAGGAAAGAGAAGTGAAACAAGAGAATGTTATATCCCTTTGACTAGGGAACTTTAATTTGCTAATAGGTAGTAAGCAGCAAAGTTATTTTAAAAACTGATTTAAATTAAATCTGAAATCAGAGAGACCATACTTTTAATCCATTTTTAACTGAAGTGTAATTTGAATAGAGAAAAATTTATATCTCATGAATGGAAAGATTAATGAATTATTGCAAAGCAAACACACCAAGATAACCACAGACTGGGTCCAGAATGTCCTTTCAGTGTCCTCTTCTATTCACTAACTCCTCTTTTCTCTCCAAAGCCATCCACTGTTCTGACTCCAAACATTGGTTACTTTTGCCTGATTCTGAACTGAATATAAATGAATAATTTCAATGCATTCTTTTGGTCTGCTTTCATGGCACCACATGCCTTTTGTTTTTTTACAACTTCCACATTATTCCCTTTCTGTACCCTTTTCACTTTGGCCTCCACAAAACCTTATACATTTATCCGTAAAAATATCTTTGTTTTGGGAACCAAAAATCTGATGATGGAAGAAACCATGTTAGTCTTAAGTCACAATTAATTTGAACATTGGTCAATGTGTTACTTCTGAATGAGTCACTATGTTAATAATAACTAATAAAAGGCAGGTTGTAAAATTGATACAGATATAAAACATCTCAACCAATAGTTATTTTGATGCAGCAGCAAACTGGATCACAGTTGTACTTCATTCCTTTCTGCTCTTTTGCTTGAGAGGGAAAATAATCAGGGAAAAAAGAAGAGATCATCTGAATTTAACTATAATAATTTATGGCAAATTTTTTACATAGCAGCAATCAAATCTTATTCATAAATTATAAACTAGAGAAGAGAACTTTTACAATATAATGAATGCATCTCAAAGCCCATAGCACAGTGGTTACAGGTGCCAGTCACATACACTGAGGGTGGCAGATTTGAACTCGAGCCAGCTAAACAATGACAACTGCAACAAAAAATAGCCAGGCATTGTGTACTTGGGAGGCTGAGGCAAGAGAATCACTTATGCCTAAGAGTTGGAGGTTACTGTGAGCTGTGACCCCATGGCACTTTACCGAGGGTGAGATAGACTCTGTCTCAAAAAAAAAAAAAAAAAAAATAATAATAATAATAATGAATGTACAGAAACTTTACTGCCCTAATAAAATATTAGGATTATTATGTTTCCTTTTTGCTTACTGCAGAGATTGGTTTCACATTTATCTCCTGGTTGGCACTTAGAACAAGGTGGTCCTTTTCTGTAAGGGTGCATTTGTGGATAATTTCCTCTGTAAAAGAGAGAAACATTGGTTAGAAAAATGGCTATAAATCTTTCTAATTTTACACATTTATTTATGCAAGTTGTTTTGGTCATTCACTAAGTCATACACATTGAAAAGGAAAAACAACAACTTTTGTCCCAAATTTACTCTAATTTCTTTCGCAAAAAGAAACTATTACGACTGTTGTTTATAGCAGGAACCTAAACCCTGTGACAGTTAGAGTCTTGGATAAGCTACAGAAAACAAATTAGATGTCTGTCCAGTGTAATTACACATGTGCTAAGCCACCATGTTTTTGTCATAGACATTATAATTATTTCTTCATTTTATAAATAGAATAAGTAAAATCAAAATTGCAAATGAAATATGTGTCTTATGGTTTAATTTAAAAATACAAAGAATAGGGTGAGGAGGCTCAGGGCTATAATCCCAGTACTTTGGGAGGACAATGTGAGAAGATCACTTGAGGCCAGGAGTTTGAGACCCGCCTGAGCAGCAAGTGAGACCATATCTCTACAGAAAAATAAAAACTGCAAAGAACAGTCTTTATCTAGTTCTATTTGATCAAGTTATCAAAAAGGCCTACTTTTCAATAATATGAGCCAATACATTTTAATAAACTTCTTCTTTTTTTTATTTTCTGTGTATGGAAGACTTTAAAAAAAGTTTTATTTATCAGAGCAGCACCTGTGGCACAAAGGAGTAGGGTGCCAGCCCCATATACCAGAGGCAGGGGGTTCAAACCCATCCACGGCCAAAAAAACCACAAACAAAAAAACAAAAAAACAGTTTTATTTATCTCGAGTAAACAAAGAAAAACATAGTAACATGGGTACTATTCCATTAAAGAATATGCCACAATTTATTTATCCATTGGTGGATATTTGGATTGTTCAAGTTTTGGGCTGCTATAAATAAACATTCTATGAACATTTTGAACATTCATGTGTAAGTCTTTACATGAACACAGATCAAGTGTGTGAGAATTCCAGGTCCTTCATATTGGAATGGCTAAATCTCTAGCTATTCTAATAGTTGTGTAGTGGTGCTTATTATGGCTTTAATTTGTATTCATAATGATGAATAATTAGGGATAGAAAGGAGCAGTGGGGAAGTAGGAGAAAAGTCTGGCTTCCCGGGTAAGAAAGTTGAAAAGGGCCCTACAACAAAAAATGAGTTTCAGGAACCTTGTGACTCAATTGACTGAGTATGCCCTGTTCTCCACAAAACATAGTTTCCAGCTTATGACACAAAGTGAAGTAATGGTCACAGCTACAGAGCAGTGGGAAAGTAGCAGGTAGTAATTATGGCTAAAAAGAGAAGGGAAATGGGCACATGTGGAAACTGAGGTAATGTGTGACTAATGAGAAGTAGACATGGGGGACCAATGGAAAACTTTATAGGTAATTATAGGGAAACTAAGATAAGATACTTAAAACTTGTACATGGCCTTTGCATGGTATCTTCTCCCACTTGCGAGGGGGACCCATTGCCAATCTTTCTGGGAAAGTCTATGCTTCATTTCAAAGAAATTGTGCTTCTTTTCTGTTGTGCTGGAGTCCCATCTGCTTTGTTTCCACTTTCCCTTATCTTACTTTCACTTTAACTTGGGCAAACTTGCTAGTTCTGCTGAATGACAAGATAGCTCCAGGGGATAACCCCGTCCCCCAGACAACTAATGAATGATGTTGAGAATTTTTCATGTGCATATTTTTTACTCATATAACTTCGTCAATCTTTTGGCCATTTGTGAGTTGTGAGTTTTCTTACTATTGAGTTATAAGAATTCTTTCTGTATTCTTAGAAGTCCTTTATTTGAAATATGTTTTGCAGACTTTCTTTCTGTGGTTTATCTTTTCATTTCTTAATGTGTCTTTAAGTAGAAATTATTCTTTTATGAGATCAAATTTATCAATTTATTCTTTCATACATTGTGGTTGAAAAATCTTTAGCTAACTAGAGGTTGCAATTATGTTAATATTTCCCTCTAAAAATTTTATAGTTTTATAATCAGGAGGTATCACATTACCAGACTTCAGGCTATAGTATAAATCAGTAGTGATCAAAACAGCATGGTACTGGCACAAAAAGAGTGGTAAATATATGGAACAGAATAGGAACCAAGAGATGAACCCAGCTACTTATCGCCATTTGATCTTCGACAAACCTATCAAAAATATTCAGTGGGGGAAAGACTCCCTATTTAACAAATGATGCTGGGTGAACTGGCTGGCAACCTATAGAAGACTAAAACTGGACCCCCACCTCTCACCATTAACAAAAATTGATTCTCACTGGATAAAAGCTTTAAAATTAAGACATCAAACTATTAAATACTAGAAGAGAGTGCAGGGAACACACTTGAGGAAATTGGCCTGGGAGAATAGTTTATTTTTATTTATTTATTTTTTTGAGACAGAGCCTCAAGCTGTCACCCTGGATAGAGTGCTATGGCATCACAGCTCACAGCAACCTCCAATTCCTGGGCTCAAGCGAGTCTCTTGCCTCCGCCTCCCAAGTAACTGGGACTACAGGCGCCCGCCACA